>CM030359.1:263148169-263333347 GCA_017893485.1 Hemerocallis citrina
CCACCCCTAAGAGTCGGCGGGTGTTCCGGCAGCACCATGTCGTAACGAAAGCTGCTTAGATCCAACTCCGAGTGGTAGTACTTAAAATGCCGGATCGCCAGGGCGTAGACTTCGTCCTGGGCCTCAATGACTTTGTCCATCCGGGCCTGCTTGACCTTCCTTACTTGCTTATTAGCCTCTTTCCTTAGCTCGACCATCTGCTTCATGTGGGCATCGGCCTGGTTAGCCAGCTCGGCCTGAAGGGCCTGGTTGCTGCCCTCGATCGCCTTCTGCGCTATTTTGAGGTTCTTCATCTCCCGCTCATAGTGCTGAGCATTCCTCACCTCCTTCCTCAGCTCCTACTCGTGCAGCTTCATCAACTGAGCGCCCTCCATGCAGACCTATAGACAAGAGAGATAGACTTAGACAAAATACAAAAAATATAGTACAATAGAAGCCACAAAAGAGTCGTTACCAAATGAGGGTTATCTGCACGCTCGCCACAGCCCACTTCATATAGCTGGACTCGACGGTGTCACACCTTCAGGCCTTCTGATCCCGAGATGGAGCAAGCTTTGAGACCACCTCGATGGCCATGGGGCCATCCGACAAGGTATCCCCGACCATAACGGCCCAGCCCCGGGCCCATGGTAGAAGCCCCACCTCGCCGATGATTTCCTCGCCCGATGGAACATCGGGGGGGGGGGGGGGGGGGAGGCCGCCCTTCACCACTTCCGTAACCCTCTGGCTACTGGAGCTTGGGCTCGACTTCGAGGCCCTCTGCTTCTTCAGCGTCGAGTGGGGAGGTTCCTTCGCAACCTCATCGGAGGGGACCCTCACGTGCCTCCCATGCTCGGCCTATCTTTTCTTTAGCAGCGCCCTCCTCTCAGCGATTTCCGAGGCATCTATATCTGTAAAAAAGAGAAGCTCATAAGACGAGGGGAAACACTTGAATAAAAATTAGACAAAATACATAGTGGAAGGAGTGGGGCTCAGTCCGATTCGAGCCAGATGTTTCTCAGTCACATTCGGCCAACCAATGTTGTTGCCTGAACATATCCACTCAACGTCTGCCCACTCCTCGGACGTCAAATTAGACTTCCAGGGGCCCTTAAGGTCGGGTTTATAAAATCTCCAAGTCGTGGGTATCACCCAGGGGGTCAAGCTCCGAACGACAAAATGCTTTCCCTTGCACCCTTTAATGGAGTCCGAATGCCCGTGTACAACCCTCCTCCCTCGACGTGGCGAGATGTAGTATATCCCTTCGTACTCGTCAGATGAACTAATGCCTAGAATTACTCGGAAGTATTTCAGCCTCAGGGGAACCCCCCGCTCCTCGCAAAGAAGCATGAAGCACACGAGCTGCTTCCAGGAGTTGAGCCCGTATTGCATCGGACTTAAGGATGCCCTGTTTAGAACCTCCTTAATAAACGGGTGGAATGGGAATTGCAAGCCCGAACAAAAAGAATCCACCGAAAACATACAAAAGCAGGGAGCCAATTTTTTCGTGGGGCGGAGCCCGGGACTGGGAATTAGCAGCTTGTACTCCTGACTGATGAAGTAGTTGGCTCGGATAACCGGAAGGTCATCCACGGTTAGAATAGTTGGCGTCTTGTCCATAGATATGTTCTGTCTGCCGGGCGAGGAAACCTCCCCATCGCCATCAACACTGCCTCTGTATCGGACCAACTCCTCAACATCACCCAAATACATTCGATGGAGCACGGCTGAACGGTGAACGGGACATCAAGCCTAACTTCAAGAGCTGTCTCGTCCGGGCTGTCTGGTAAGATCCACTTTGTTTTCCTCCATCAAACGCGACGACCCCTGAGGGGAGTGGGCATCGCCAAAGAGCTCAGATTGTCTTCCTCTGTAGAAGCACCGTTCCCTCCTTCCTCGTCCCTCTCGACGACTTCAACCTCCTCCTCGTCCCCCTCGATGACCTCAACCTCCTCCTCGTCACCCTCGACGAGTTCGAGCTCCTCGCCATCCTCTGTTCCCTCAATCGGCTCTTCCTTCTCCACTCTAACAATAACCTCCTCCTCGTCCCCCTCTATCATGTGCACGTTCCCTTCTGAGTCGCTCGACTCTACCACGAAGGGCTTCCTACTGCGTAGCGGCACAACATCATAGACCTTCTCCTCTAGTTCCCATGAAATTGAGTTAGAGACACGCGGGCCCTCATCCCGACCTGAGGTGATGGCGGACGAACCAGACTGAGTCCTTGACATAATGAAAAAAATAACCTGTTTCAAATGCCGGAAGTTGCCAAAAAGTTCGCCGATGATGACTGAACCGTGCTACAGTGTAACCAGGAGATCTTGGAGAAAGAAAGCAAAGGTGAAAAATGAGAAGAGGGGTGGGGGATATATAGCCACCCCACGACTCCTCAATTTTCGCGAATCCTACGACTGCTCGATACCCTTAAACCCAACGTCATCATCACACGTGCCACTACAGGAGTGGCCCACGTATGACACAATCTCTCCCCAATATCAATTCTTCACCAAGTCCCAAATGCTCGAACCTCGGCATGCACCTCAAACAAGCCAAACACTGAGGCAAGATTTTGGCCCGGTAGCATACGGCCATCTGGCTCGACGCTCGGCATGGACTCGAGCATCAACCTAGATTTTCCACAAAATTTACTCAGAACACAATGCTATCTGGCTTGATGCTTGGCATGGATCTTGAGCATCAACCTAGCTTTTTCACAAAATTGCCTCACAGCACAAGGTCATCTTGCTCGACGCTCGACAAGGATTTCGAGCATCAACCTAGTTTTTTCACAAAATTGCCTCACAACACAAAGCCATCTGGCTCGACGCTCGGAATGGATCTCGAGCATCGACACAACTTTCTCTCGCAAAATGCCTTAGTCGAGGTGCTCGGCGTCGACCCCTAACTCGGAGCTCGGCATGAACTTCTAGCACCGCCTCAGCTTTTTCTCACAAAAGGCCAGTCGGGAGGCTCGGAGCTCGGCATGAACTTCGAACACTGCCACAACTTTCCCTCGCAAAATGCCTTAGCTCGGAGCTGGGCATGAACTTCGAGCATTGCCACAACTTTTTCTAAAAAAAAGCCACTATCGAGAGGCTCGGACTTCGGCATAACTTCGAATACCGCCATAGCTTTCCCTCGCAAAATGTCTCAGTCGAGGCGCTCGGCGCTGACCCCTAGCTCGGAGCTAGGCATGAACTTCGAGCACCGCCACAGCTTTCTCACGCAAAAGGCCAGTCGGGAGGCTCGGAGCTCGGCATGGACTTCAACCATCAACACAGCTTTTTCTCACAAAAGCCACTATCGAGAGGCTCGGAGCTTGGCATGAACTTCGAGCACTGCCATAGCTTTTTCTCACAAAATGCCTCAATCGAGGCGCTCGGTGCCAACCCCTAGCTCGGAGCTCAGCATGAACTTCGAGCACCGCCACAGCTTCCTCTCACAAAATGTCTCAGTCAAGGCGCTCGATGCGGACCCCAAGCATGGAGTTCGGCACGAACTTCGAGCATCGCCACCACTCCCTCTCGTGAACTGCCTGCTCGTCGCACTATGTCTCGACCAACCTGGCTCAATGCTCAGCGTCGACCTAGTGAACTCGGTGCTCGGCATGGACTTCAATCAGGCTGAAAAACCACGCTCGGCTCGGCGCCAACCCCAGTCACTTCTCAGGGACTCAACAACTCATTTTCGCCAAATACTCCCCTCCGCTCTTCCCACAAACACGAACTAATCCTCCACGGCTGGTTCACACAGCCTTCCAGAAAGTAGGGGCTTATGATGTGGTATGGATGACGTGGCCCAATCAGAGCCACCAGATCTTCTCAGATTTCGCTTATTCCAGATCATCAAGTCAACAGGTTCAACGGGCTTCTACCAATTTAGGCCCACAGACAAACGGGTCTGATCCGGTCTATTAGGGTCTGAGACCCATTTACCCCTGTCTATAAATACCAGACCTCCTCCTCACTTTCACAGGTAATGAATCTTTCCCCATCTGAACCCTAGCTGCTCAGTCTTTTTTCCAGTGACTGACTAGATTGTCGGAGAGTCTGTCGCTAGAACTTCTCCTTGTGTTTTTAGGCCTTTTGCAGGTACTCCGGCCGTCCGAGCTTCCAACCTCTCTTTCGAGCCAACTTTTAGGAATCGACCCGAGCCGAGATCGAGATCCGTCCCTTTGCTTTACAAATTAAAAGAACTCACACTTGTTGCCCCCCACACAAAAAAAACAACGAACATCAATATCTGTAAAATTCCTTTGAAATGTAAATGTGATCACATTTTTGCAAAAAAAGAAAAAGAAACTAAAACTAATGCGTTTGGTTCGTTGTTTTGAAAACACATTTTAAACTTAGGTTTTCCAAAAAAAATTATAAATGACTTTTTTGAGATTTTAAAAAACAAGAATTCATTTGGATAACTGTTTTCATAAAATAGTTTTTGAAATTGAGAGTATAAAAGGCGTTTGATTAACAGCAGGTTCAGACAAACTTTAACAACAGAATCGCTTCAGATGAAATTTAAATCACATAAATCACATAAACAAATATGAAATTTTAACAACATAATTTAAACAAATTCAAATATTAATGTCTCTTTAACAAATCCAAATACTAATTTTAACAACAGAATTTAAACAAAACCTCTCTCACTCAAATTTCAACTCATTCCACATCCAAAATCTCCAACTATCCAAAACCTACATGGTGATTGTAACCTAAATCCAAAAACCCTAGCTTATTGTGCACGGGATTCAAAGCATGAACTTGTGGTTACCATGGATCTGAAGAAGACGTCGATAGATTCGAGATCGTTGGTGGCAGCAATGGAGGGGTGGCCTAGGGATTGGGGGAGGAGAGCGAAGATGGAGGAGGAGAAGAGATTGTTAAGAGGATAGCGAAGATGGAGGAGAGGAAGATGTAGACGGAGAGCAAAGATGGAGGAGGGGAAGAGGAGAGTGAAGATGGAGGAGGGGAAGACGTCGCCGTCGACCCTCGCCTGCACTGTCGATCGGGAGGGGAAGACGTTGCCGTCGACCCTCGCCCGTGCTGTCGATTCTCATCTTCCTCAGCAATTTGAGTTTAGAAAATGAGATATGAGTTTAGAAAACTGGTTTTTGCAGTTTTCTGAAAACACATTTTAAAATGCGAGTTTTGGGAATTTTTTTTTAAAACCCAGTTGTGAAATCCACTATCCAAACGCGTTTTTTCAGTTTTAAATTTTAAAAAACTGAAAACTGGTTTTAAAATACTATCCAAACAGAAGAATTCCAAAATTATAACACAAAAGTTGAAGAACTCAGATGACACATTTCCTCATGTCTATATTGGATTCATTACACAAATTGTCCAAACCAACATGGGAACGGAGCACAGAATATGTGCTTCAGGGTGGATTCACGTGTCTCTTGGTTCTGAAAGGGGATAACCAAAGTCTATGATTCGTTCAATAGCTGTGTAAAGTCATATATTGGCAATGACTGGCTTACCAGATTTTGGTGGGATAAATGGTGTGATGACCACACACTTAGAGATCTATTCCCAGACTTATATGCACAAGCAACACAACCACACTACACGGTGGCCGGAGCTTGAAGAAGAAGGTCGTGGAAGCCAGCCAGCCTTTACTCAAACCCTTGACCAAGGCTCCTAGCTCCAGTTTAGGGAACTACAGGCTCATATGTCAACTTAGTAAAATGTTCACAGTAACCAGATAGGAAAGCTTGGGGACTTGAGGAAAATGACACGTTCATGATTCGATCACTTTATAACCGCATTCATTTCAAAGGTTGTAGACCGAAATGGTCGGAAATTATTTGGAAAGCAAAAATTTGGCTTAAAGTGAAAGTCTTCTGTGGCTAGTTCTAAACAGCACGATTTTGACAAGAAAGAATCTGCTCAAACACCAACCGAATATTGATTCTTCCTGTGGGTTTTGCGCTGCATTATCCGAAACCAGAGATCATTTATTTCTGGATTGTCACAGTAGAAAAGCGGTCCTCATAGATGTCCTCAGTGCTTTGGGAACTAGCGAGTATCCTATGAAGTATGAGGATTTGTGGACCGGCCCAAAATTTGTTGCTGAGAGACGTTCTATGAAAGAAGCCTGATATATCGTTATTGCTACTACGACCTAGGTCATTTGGCTATATAGAAATAATTATTACTTTCGTGAGACTAGTAATAGTATTTCTGATAATTAAACTCACATTATGCATCTTATTTCATTCTGAGTTACAACTGCAGTGACAGGTTTTAGAGGGAGGATTGTCAGCGCCTTCCAGGTAGGGCTGCAATCGAACCGAGCCGAGCCGAATACCTTCAAGCTCGAGCTCAGCTCGTTTACGAAAAGCTCAATTTTGAGCTCGAGCTCGGCTCGAGCTCGGTTCGAGCCGAGCTTTGACCGAGCTTTGACCATATTCAAGTCGAATAGCTCGCAAGCTTAGCCTAAAAAAAAATCAAGCTCGAGCTCGGCTCGTTTACGAAACGAGCTCGGTTTTGAGCTCGAGCTCAGCTCGAGCCGAGCTTTGACCAAACTCGAGCCAAATAGCTCGCGAATAGCTCGATTTGTTTGCAGCCCTACTTCCAGGTAGAGGAGTACGATAACGACGAGATCGAGATTGGTTCTACGCTTGACTGAGGGATGCGTCCTACTGTACTTTTTGTTCTTGTGATAGATCCCCACCCCCAAGGCTGTTGGGGGGATCCTATTGCTTGTCTGTACTTCTGATTCTATATATTTCTATGATTCATGTATGTTTTTATGTTTATCTCACCCTCCCATGTTTGGGGGACGCCTTATGTTTTATTTATGTACTGTACGACTATATTTTACTTAATAGTCTGAGTTTATTTTATTAACCTCTTATTAATAAAATATGGTGATCATACTCCATATTTTTCTTCGAAAAAAAAACAATCTAAACAAGTTAACCGGCAAAAAATATAATTTGTAAAAAATTTTAATTTAAGCTGACTGACAACTATAGAGGACTCTCACCTAGGGATGGCGAACAGGTCGAGTGGGCCGGGCCGGGCCCAACCCGCACGGGTTGGCACGTATACTTAGCCGGTCCGGGCCGGGTTGCACTCTTATCCGGGCCGGGCCTGGCCGGGCTAAGTTTTCGTTTGGGTTCAACCCGGGTTGGGCCGGGTCGACCCGCGGGTTGGCCCGTATAATTATTAATTTTTTTTTTGTTTTTTTTGGTAGCTTAAGTTAAAATAATAATAATTATTATTATAATACTAACTAAGTAAGTAATAATACTAATAAATAATAAAAATCGTAATAATAATAATAAGATTGAAAGAGTGAAATTGACAACAAATTTTGAAATATTATTCATATGAATTTAAGTTATACAATTTTAACAATTTATAACGAAATGAAGAATTCAATTCACAAATAAGTTTTATACAATAACATATTTCTTATATACAATTTTAATTGAGTACAAGTTTTCTAATTTGACATAACAAGCAAAGCTATTGTTGTTGTTGTTGTTGTTGTTGTTGTTCTTCGGGCGAGTTGCTCCCACTTGTGGAACTTGATAGTGCTTTCCCTTGCGTCCTATCTTCAGCCTTCAGCCAGTCTTCTGTGCAAACGAGCATCTCTAACGCCTCGGGCTTCAACCGATTCCTGTAATCAGATAGAACCCTGCCACTTGTAGAAAATGCACTCTCAGAAGCAACTATAGAGACAGGAGGAGTTAGTAAATCTTTAGCCATAATCGACTGAATACTAAAAGTGTGTTCATATTTTTTCCACCATTGTAAAATATCTAGTGCAGAAAGAGTAGGCTCAGTATCCTGTTGGTTATACTAATTTAATTCATTTGGTTGATTAGTCCTAGGTTTTTTAGATTGAATTTGTTCAAGTAAACTAAATGTTCTATCACCAATTCTACTTTTACCATTACCTTTAGAACTGCCAGAAGAAGAACTAACTACAGAAGTTGTACTACTAGAAGCAAAACGTCTATCAGAATAATCATACAAGTTATTTAACGTAGATTCAAACTGAACTAAAAAAGTAGCGCAATCAATTGTTAATTCTACATTTACCTCTAAATATCCAAAAAACATTTCTATCAAATTCTTCGTACCTTCTAATTTGATACGAGGATCCATAACAGTAGCAACACAAATCAACATAGGAGGAGGAAAATAATACTTCAAAAATTTTTGAAATGCAGGTTTTACAATGTCACTAATATAGGGATCATTTAACATTTCGTTAAATATTTGCATCATGCTAACTAATTCAATAAAAATGCTACTAGAAGTAGATTCATATGTTTTTGAAAATTTTAAAATTGCGGTTTTAAAAGGTTCTAAAAATTTCAACAAAGATTTGGCAAAAAACCAATCGGGAGGAGTCATTTCAAAATTGTGCATATTTTTTGCGATACAAAAATCATTTACAACTGCTTTATAATCGGTGACAACATTTAGTAAATCAAAAGTAGAATTTCATCGGTGTCTAACATCCTTTAGAAATTTTCTAAAATGAACATTTCTATCCCTACACCAAGCTTTCCATTCTTATAAAATGCTTGGACTTAATGCAATAAAATGTACACAATTTCTAATTTTAACTATATATGGATCGGCTATTCTGAATGCATCTTGAACACATAAATTTATAATATGACATGCACATCTAACATGAAAAATATTGTCAGATGGAGGGTTTAATACAGATTTTAAAGTAGTAATTGCTACATTGTTGTTAGATGCATTATCAAAACTAATAGCCATAATTTTATCACGAATATGAAAAACATCACAAATTTCTATAATATGGTTTGCTATTTCAGCGCCACTATGGGGATACGGCAACGCCGCAAGTGATATGATTCTTTTTTGAAGAATCCAATTATTGTCGATCCAATGACAGGTTATTTCCATCGTTGGAATATTGTTGACACCCGTCCAACAATCCGAAGTTAAACTAACCCTACAAGTTAAATTCCATAAAATTGCAATCAAAGCGTCATTCATTTCCATGTACACTTTAAAACAATCCGATTTGCAAGTATTTCTCGGAATTCTTTTAAAATGAGGGTTTATGGCCGTTTGATTAAAACTTTCCAAGTTCCTACTCTCGGGATAGGAAAATGGTAACTCTTCCTTAATGACTAATCAGGCCATTTCCCGACGAACAAGTTCGAGATCATAAGGGTGGCTATCAACTTGACCGGTCCTAGGATTTATTTTTTGTTGGCCTTATATTTGATCAAGAAGCTCTTTATGATTATGTTGGATGTGCCTACTAATTGTACCGGTGCCGTCATCCCTCTTGAATTTGTATGTTTTACTACATGTTTTACACACTTTCAAACCTATACCCGGAGTATGTTCGTCCAGGATATAATCATAAAACTTATGTCAATCGCTAGTTTCTCCTCTACTTTTCATACTACTACGGGGTTGTGTGGTTTCGGTTTGTTGTTTTTGTTGTTGTTCTTCTTCTAATTGTATGTCAACTACAACATCGTCGTGTGTACCCAATTGTTCCATAGTAGGATCAATGTAATCTTGGGCGGGCTCACTAGTTGGGACAATTGGTGGCCTACGTGAAGAGAAGGAGGAATCTTGTCCGCTACGACCGCTACCGCGTGATCTAGACATAATGTAGTAATGTGCTAGAGTATGTAAAAAAAAAATATACAATGTAGGAGCGGTGAATTATACAAAAAAAATCTAAAAAATAAGAGGGTTGAGATAGAGAAGTTCAAAAAACGAACAATAATTTTAACTACAACGCAAAAAAAAAATAACGAGAGAGATAGAGATATTTTGATACCGTTCACCGTGCAATACGCGTATGTAAAAAAAACCGTTAAAATAAGAATAGAATAGAAAAAATGGAGGAGCGCTTTGCCGATTCCGCAATTGAAGAGTTGAGAAGAGGTTGAAGTAGATTTGACGAGGGTTGAAGAGAGTTGAAGATGTTGAAGACGTTAAATTTTGATTCCGATACGACCGAAATTTGATCGTGTATATGCCTCATTGTAGACTTGTTTGATGAATACTACAATTGTTAAAAAATTCTTTACAAATGATGTATAATAGTAGAGAGAGTAAGAGAGTGAGGTGTGATTTTTTATGAAATTTTTGGGGATATTTATAGGCAAAATATGTGGGAAAAAACAAAAAAAAAAAAAAAAAATACCCCAACGGCTCAAAGAGCCGTTCCAAACGGCTCTGTCCCAGACAGAGCGCAGCGCAAGCAGCGGAAGCGGAACATTTCGACCGTTCGACCTGCGGGTCAACGGTCGACCCGTCACGGGTAGGGATGCTTTCGGATCGGATACGGATCGGATATTGGTTATATCAACATCCGTATCCGTATTCCAAATACGGATTCGGATACGGATATGGATATGACTCGGTAAAAAAAAATCATATCCGTATCTGCAAATTTCGGATACGGATGCGAATCGAATACGGTCTACCGGATAACGGATACGAATTCGGATATCAAACATATAGTTTTTGCTATATTTTATTTCCTTAACTAGTTCGTAGATATGTATATCACTGAATTACGAGTATCAATTTACATATATAATCTTTTCTTAGCTACTATGATTAATCTTTTAACATAAACTAGTTTTTATATTTACCATCTGATACTATAGATTGCAAACTTATCTTTTCAATTAGGAATAAGACAACAAAAAAGGTATTTAGAATACAATCGAATCTCTTTGTTTTGAGGTATTTGGAACAAAATTGGCAGCAAGCAAGCAAATGTAAGTATCATATAACAAAATCACCTGGAGGATAACTCGTCTCTCTTTGTTTTGAGGAGATGAAGCCCTGCAATTGGATCTTCTTCAACATAATTTTCCAAAGAACTAGTTTCACCAACTTTGAAAGCAGTAAGAGCATCTCCATTCAAAGGATTAAGAATTTCGACCTGTACTTCATTAAAAGTAAAGCAACTTTCTATAAAATAGAAAAAAAGACTCTTGCACAAAGAAAATATGAATAATAAAGAACTCACCAGATTATTCTTCCGTGCCACAGCTACAAGCTACAGAATATAAATGAAAAAATAAATAAATTTTCAGCATTTATCAAACAAACGAGAAAGCAAATACTACATTTAGACACATCAGAGTAAATGAAGCTCATCAAAAATAAGTACAAAATTATGTTAATGATGATTTTCTCGTTTGCATAGAAAACAAAAGCAAACAGAAACCAAAGGCCATAGTAAAAAATAAATTAAAATTATAACTGCTGTGCAGTATGCTTCATCCAAGTGTGTGAAGCCAACCAGCACAACCTGAGAATGTACAGACCATGGTGTCCCATATGACACATGCATCACATGTGAAGATAGGTGTACACCTATCGGTTTATTGTACACTTTAAACAGACATGTTACTATCTTATTTAGTCATCGTTTTATCCTTAACCTCGTGATTTTTGTAACCCTTTTTTTGTGTGCATTGTGGTGCAATGTCTTCCTGGTGCAAATCCTCGATGCAAACTTCCAATTAGATAACTAAAAGTCTAAAATTAATGTCATTATCCCAACTCCCAAGTACTCATGTAGCAAATCCTCGCTGCAAACTTCTGATTAGATAACTAAAAGTCTAAAAATATTGTCATTATCCCAACTCCCAAGTACTCATGAAAGGATTAACGTGGACAACTAAACTTGCATTTCTTAGACTATCTTCATAAACTATAACAACTCGATCAAGAAAATCTCAATATGCATCCAAACAACTTCAAACAATTTAGTAAATGCAGAAAAACTACAGTTTGGCAAGAGAACAGACCGGTCGACTGTCGTGATCGGCAAAGGAAGATCCAACAACCGCGCGCGAAGCATCAAGTGGGCCCCACGTATCTACAACCTTAGGAATTGAAGACTTCCCACGAGCTTCGACCACTTCAAAAATTATAGCAAAATAAATTTAAAATTTCATTTAAAAATAGCTTCTTCTTGATGTTCTACCGCAATCAAAATTTGTAACAAAAAAAAAACAAGAAAAATTACTTTAAATCGGGTTACCTTTGACGAGGTCGAGAATGTCGGTGGCCAGGGCTCTGGGGGGAGGGCAACCAGGTAACTCGACGGCGCTCGTTCTCGGCATCTTCTTCTTATTCCTTCTTCTTCCTTCTTCTACCTTTTTGTTGTTTTGGGGGTTTTGAAGAGAAGGTAGGGATTAGATTCCAAATACAATTTTTTTGTTGTTGCCTTCAAAAGTGGCTCCACCTTTGTAGAGCTCTTAGGATTTGAATCGACGGGAGAGGTAGAGAGGTGAAGAGAGTCGACGATGGGGGGATTTCAACGGGGAAGAGTTGAAGCGGTCAAACTAAAGCTAGGGTTTCGGCGAGCAGCGAATGGGGCAAAGTTGAGGAAGAGGAACGTGGAGGAGTTAAGAGAGATCGATTGATTCGATTATTGGGGGGAGTCGATTCTTCAGTGGCGATCGAACAAAAAATCAATTTGGGGTTTAGGGTTAGAAGAGAGAGTGAGCGGGGAATGAGGAAGTGGAGCGGGACTGCGAACGAGGAAGAAAGAGGAAGGGGGAGAGGAAATGACGAACCTGCCCTCTAGTGTGTACTCTTTGCTCCCTGTTACCTGTATGTGTGTATATATGTATTTGCGGATATCCGTATCCGAATCTGCTTTTTTAAAGGATATCCGTATCCGTATCCGCATCCGAATTTTTTTGGATTTGGATATCCGAATCCGTATCCGTATCCGCCCGGATATTAATTTTTCATATCCGTATCCGCAAAAAATTCAAATTCGGATACGGATCGGATCGGATATATCCTTATCCGAGAGCATCCCTAGTCACGGGTCGAACGTTCGACCCGTACGGGTCGAAACCGCGGGTTGACCCGCGGGTTAGCGGGTTGAATTCGCAAATTGAACGGGTTCGTGGGCCGGGTTTCGCGGGTACAATTCACGTTATTTGCGACCCGGGTCGACCCGGTACTGTTCACCGGGTTCGACCCGAACCCGCCAATTAGCTGACCAGGCTGAATTCGCAGGCCGGGTCGGGGGTGGATCGCCGGTTGACCCGGCCCAGTTGCCATCCCTACTCTCACCTCATGGATATCTTATCTTATGTTGACCGACCGCCATCATCAATTAATCTGAGATTCTTCGAGTTTGAAAAACTATACTTTATCATCATCACGGTATATATTTTCTGTAGTAGATTTACTTAATACACTTATCTTTCAATCCCGAAAGAAAAATAAAATAAAATAAAATAAAATAAAATAAAAAATAAAAAATAAAAACTACCAACAAGTTATAGTAAAATCTTGAATACACTTATCCATGGAAAGTAGGGCATTTATAGGTCATTACTTCGATATACTCATTTCCTCTGCATTCCTTGAATATTTGACGCTGCTAGTCGAAATAAGGTTGGTATATTTCTACTTTTGCATCTTTTTTACCCAAAAAGAAACAAAAACCCAACCAAAAAGGACAAGGGAAGATACTGATTCAACAAATCAGCAAATTGTTCAAGGATGATCCTTGTCATGGCTGACTTGCCAAGCACACTGATATGGGGTATCAAATCCCTTGACTACTAAAAGGTTTCATAATAATATCTTATATATTTGATATTTGATTACATTTTGATTCTTGCTATCTTAATCTTTATTATTATACTTAAAGTAAAAGATAATTACTAATAATTATATTAATTAGGACGCATTCACTATGTAATAACATGCCTCATCAATTACAGCAGTCTTATCGAGTGATGCAATAAATATCATGGGATTTTTTAAAAGTCAATTATTGATATCCTGGGTAATGCCCTTATGAATTTTTTTGCCGTACTGACCCACTTTTTGAAAATATTTGGCGTTCTGATCCATCTTCAAAAATAATTAGCGAACTGATCTAATTTTGGACACGTCAGCAACAAACGTTATTGAGAAAAACGGCATAGATTATATGCAAGCCGTTTTTTTCAATAACGGCATATATTTTTTTAAAAACTGTCATGACATTTTTTGGAGTAACGGCATAGGTTACTTTTATTTGAAAAAAGCACATAGTCTCAATTGTGATAAAAAAAGGCAAGTGTGAAAATCCTATAACAGATTGCCGTTCTTTCAAAAAACGGCATTCTCAATACTGATGTCGTTATTTTGAATAACGACATCAGTTATTTACTTTGTTTGCCTATAATCAGTAGCCCCCTCTTCTCCTTCCCCTTTCTCAATCGATGTCCTTTCTCCCTCTCTTCATTCCCGTAACCCACAAACCCTAGATCCCTAAAACAAAAAATTCCAAGTATTGGAGTAATCTCAAACTTCATATATCCTACCTCCTCACTCTCACTCTCATCTCATTCCTCATCCACGACGTATTTTCAAGTTATCCAAAATATGGTCTAATTTGAAGGTATTATTATAACCATATGTTTGATAAGTAAGTAGTTAATGACTTGAATATGTTTGAATCTTTATGTTTAGGTATGGAATATGATATCCCTATTTGGTTATATTTGGGGGTGAAATAATTAGATATCCGAAGATTGGATATTGTTATAGCGATGTTGAACCGGTCATTATTTGGGCTCCCCGTAACTTTATATACTCAGAACTAGTAGATAAGATATTTAAAGTCACTAATTGGGATATAGGTGAAATAAGTGTCAAAATTAAATCCTGTTATGATGCCGGTAAAGGGAAAGGGCAATATTTCATGGTGGTTCTCGTAGATAATAATAATTCTCTGAGGTCCATGATTGGTAGGACACTTGATCCAAATTATAGTTGGAATGCATTGGAGTTATATATTAACCAAATGAGGCTTCCAAATACTAGACAAGTTGTTATTGAAAGTTCAAGGCCTGCCCCGAGTTTGAAACCATCTGCCGAGTCACATGCAAGAATACCAAATGCAGAAGAAGACATTAGCATAACTCTAACAGAACCTATTACCACCGAATATGAGCAGGTACATCCGTTGACCCTGACATAAAATATTGTCCGTACCGACATGGTAATGCAAGACTTTGACAACGCCATTGTAAATAACGATTTGGTAGAAGAGAAAGAAGATGAGGATCACAGTCTTCAAGTTGATGAGGAGGAGGATGCCGATGAAGCTCCGGTTAATGATGTCAACGTTGATGTGCTGGTTAACAATGTGGTATTGCCAAACAGTCCATAAGTGCAACTATACATGAGGTTCAATCGAGTGAATAGATATCTCGTGCGACCGTACATGAACATGCACAGTCTTCCATCGACTCTTCCAACACGGATGGACTCTACATACGTCAAAGATTTCCAACTAAAGATTCTATACAACATCAAGTGAAGATGTGCTCCATGAAGAACCATCGAGAATTGGTGACGGTAAAATCGACCCCCGGTTTATACTATGTCAAATGTAAATACGCACCCATCAACCATTCAGCCGAGGACATTGCAAAAAATTCGACACTTCTAAATGTAGTGGATTTTCCTTGGCGATTGCATGCAATTGTTCCAAAAGGTCGTACTTATTTCTTGGTAAAAAAGCTTGAAGGTCTGCACACATGTGTGAATCCTATATTGAATCAAGATCACAGAAAAATTAATTCTACGATTGTATCGACAGTCATATTGAATATTGTGAAGGCACAACTAGGAATAACACCAAGAGCCATAATTGAGATATTCAAGCTTCAATTCAAAACATAAAGCAATTGAGTGATTATATGGTTCCTTCGAAAAAGCTTACACTAAATTGTCCTATCTTCTCAATGCAATTCAAGCATCAAATTCGGGGACGACCGTACATTGGGCCAAGATTGTGTCCGGTCCAGCCGAAGAAACTTTTAAGGGGGATTTTTGGGCATTCGGGCCTTCCATCGAGGGGTTTAAGGCATGCAGACCAGTTATAAGTGTAGACGGGACTCATTTGTATGGAAAATAAAAAGGTTGTTTGTTGATTGCTGTTTCACTGGATGCAAACGGTAGGTTGTTTCCATTTGCATTTGCAATAGTTGATGGTGAAAGCATAGAAACGTGGACATGGTTCATGAACTGTATTCAGTGCTTCGTCACAGATTGTACAAGTCTATGTGTCATTTCCGATCGTCATGCAGGAATTTTATCAGCAATGGAAAATGAGTTCGAAGCATGGAAGGAGTCACCTGCTTATCATCGTTATTGTATGCGGTATTTTGCTAGCAATTTCCAAAAAAAAATTGGTTGCAAGTTTATGATGAACAAACTGAAGGTGATCGCGTGTCAAAATTAGTTGAAGAAGTTTGAGGAAAAGATGACACATCTTGAAGCGGCTAATGTTGATGGGGCTAATTGGTTGAAGGAGAAACCGATTGAGAAATGGGCACTTTCTGCCGATTGAGGTCGTAGATATGGTGTAATGACAACAAATCTATCGGAAGTTTTCATTTCAGTTTTAAAAGGTGTGCGTGGCTTGCCCATCACCGCAATTGTTGAAATGATTTTTTTTTCGTCTCAACATGTACTTCAATGGCCGTCGTGAAGTGGCGCAGACCCTTATCAGTAAAGGGAAATTATGGGCACCACGTGTTTAAGAGATTATTGATTTACGTCGTGAGAAATTCAATTTACATGAGGCAATAATGTTTAATAACCGGCCTGGTATTTTTGGGGTTAAAACCAGCATTAGAATGGATAATGGACACCAAAAGGGTGGACATTGGCACACAGTTGACCTCGGGGGGCGTACTTGTACTTGTGGAAAATTCCAACTCTATCACATTCCATATTCTCATGTATTGGCCGTTTGTCCCTCCCGTGCAATTGATTATCAACCTTACATTGATGTCTTTTATTCTACAAGTTCATTAGCACTAACGTGGGCACTTTCCCAATTATATCGCCCGCCTCTATGTATGTCGGCAATCAAGGGAAGATACATTAAATGGACTACATCACCGGAAGAATTAGGAAAGAGAATACCTACGATCATCGACAAAAAGATATGCCCGCGTGTAACATTGAATTTCGAAGTCGGTCGGTTCGTCTACCAAACTATTATTGAACTTTGTAAAGATCCATGAACATCGGATTGATTCCACGATGAATACACCTCTATCATCCTCTTCAACCTCCGTCCCAAGATAATCTCTAACCAACATCACTTGATTGAAAAGCAGGTTTCCGGTGACCGTCACCCCATCGATTGGAAGACCCGATATGACGGCTACATCTTGTAGTGTGACTGTCATCTTACCAACGAGTAGGTGGAACGTGTGTGTCTCCGGCCTCCATCTATCAACAAGAGCGATTAGTAATGAATGGTCACATTTCACTTTGGCCAACATAGACATTCCATAGAACTCGGAATTTACCAAATAATTTGTATTCGAGGGTGTGTCGGCAATATGGTGTGCATTCGGAAACTCATTTTCTCAACATCTCCATTCCACACTGCCTGTGACCTATGATCTTCTTGCAAATAGAGTACAGACGGGTCTACAGGACCTAGTTGTCCTTGTAGTGTGTGTGATGATGAAGATGAAGCACCCACATCATGGGAAGAAGATGGTTGTGTAGGATCCATTTATCTGTGAACATAAAAAATAATGTGTTAAGAACAATATTAATAAACGATGATGTATGGAGATACTCAAATTTGTAAGCCATGTTTCTTCAACAAAATTAATAATCGATTTTTGAAGATAACAACAACTTCTCAATACTCATATCGAATTACTACTCATAACAATTACCATCACAACCTCTCCACACACTACATATCTATGTATATAAACAATATCCATTCATACAAACAGAACTATGAACATAATAATTAGAAATATAGCAATTCTAATGTATGACCATTTATCCATCAATGTCTAATATACAACATTGTCATTTTTAGACTACATCATCAACGCCAATCCTTAGCTCTCATTTCACAAATGTTAAAAGCCCAAAATCTCATTTCACATATCTAAGATGAATCTAATCTACATCTATTATACTATACTACCAATATAGCTCTCATTCATCAAAATGAACATTTTAAAATAAATTTAGGGATTTAGAATACTTACCACAATTTCGGATTTCGGAAGAGTTGCAAAGGAAATGAGGAAATCACAATTAGGGTTTATGTATGGGTATTTAATTCTTTTGTTTGGGGATTTTGAGAGCACTCCAATACTTGGGATTTTTTGTTTTAGGGATCTAGGGTTTGTGGGCAGAGGCGGATCTAGGCCCAAGCAGCACAAGCAACTGCTTTGGGTCCCCAATTTTATAGGGTCCCATATTTATTAAGTATTTACAATGTTTAGAAAAATGTAATTGTTTTCAGATACGATTACACTGTATTATCTAAAATTTGAAATTATAGTTGACCTATTAGCTCATTTGATTAGAGTGTCGTGTTAATAATGCAAAGGTCACAAGTTCAAAACCTACATGGGATACTAAATTTTTCAATCATTTTTTTTATTTTTTAAACTAATTATTTTTCATATAGCCATACATGTCATTTTACCATTTTATGAATTTAATATTATATTTCACTTAGCCCATGCATGCCACTCTATGATATTTTTTCAATGTTCTATCGTATATCATATTTATCTGTTTATGATAAGTTTCTAACCAAATCTTCAAGTGCATATGGTTATTTTACATTTTAAGCTTTCAACTAGTATTCTCGTATGCATATATTCATCATCACTTCATTCTGACCGTATTATCTAATATATCATATTTACATCTTTGCGATAATGTAATCTTCAAGTGTATATACATGTTTGCTTTGTTTGCTTCTTTTCCCTTGCTTATAAATTTTGTATCTGTTGATGAAAAGAATACTAGGGTTGCCTTCAAAAAGATTTTTTTTATTTATACCGGGCGTTTGATAAAATCAAAATGTATTCATGAAAGCATTCAAAATAGTATTATACATATACTTCAATCATGTCATCTCAATATTTTCTCTTAATGTACACAAACTCAACTTGCGTTTGCTTGTATGTTTTGAACATAATTTTTTTTTCTTCTATTCCTCTTTAATTCTCTCACTCATCATTTCTATCATCTCAGATAACATATAATTCAGAATAAAATCACTTCTGCTTCTTCGTTACAGTTTGTCTGAGTTTCTTTTCGCCACGAGGCATTTCATATAAAAAAACATACGTTATCAATTAAATTTTTTTTTGAAGCATATATATAAAGTTTTTTTCATTTAAATAGTTTGTCCTTTAAGGCTCCAAGTCTGTTTACATTTAAATAATTGTCATTTTTAATTTGTCTCCATTTGAGTACTTGTTTAGGGCCCCATGAAACTCAGATACGCCCCTGTTTGTGGGTTACGGGAGTGAAGAGAGAGAGAGAAAGGAGATCGATTGAGAAAGGGGAAGGAGAAGAGGGAGCCACTGATTATAGGCGAACAAAGTATAACTGATGTCGTTATTCAAAATAACGGCATCAGTATTAAGAATGCCGTTTTTTTTTGAAAGAACGACATCTGTTATAGGATTTTCACACTTGTCTTTCTTCTCACAATTGAGACTATATGCTTCTTCAAATAAAACTAACCTATGTCGTTACTCCAAAAAACGGCATAACATGTTTTTTTAAAAAAAAATGACATTATTGGAAAACATGGCTTGCAAATAATCTATGCCGTTTTTTTCAATAATGTTTGTTGCTGACGTGTTCAAAACTGAATCAGTTCGCTAATTATTTTTGAAAATAGGTCAGAGGCCAAATATTTTCAAAAAGTGAGTTTGGACGGCAAAAAATTATGCCCTTATCCAATCCCATAATATCTAGCCTAGTTTATAATTCCCAGTTGCCCTTCTGCATTATCCACTTAGGGGGCCACTGAAGAATAATGGTGCAATATATTTGTGAACCTGATCAGTAGTTTTTAGCATAAGAAGATTCCATCATCCACAGAGGGTAACTGTCACCAATGTCCAAAAATCTAAATATGAACAATAGGGTACTCCAATCATTGCTCATATCCCATTCTTAAAAAAATAAAATTTAGACATGGACCTAAATCTTGCTCTACAGCTATTCTGTTTTTTTTTTTATATTTGGCAAATGGAAATTATTAAAATAGCTTTAGGCCGCAGTCGTCAATTGCCAAATATTGGATATTCGTAAATTTTCAAATTTCAGACGAAAAACGAATTATCGTCTGAAGGAAAAATCAAATTTTTTTAAAAAATATTGGAATGGACGGAACGACCATCCAATTTTTTAAAAACAAAAAAGGAAAAAATCCCATGGACGGAAATCCAAACATCGTCCAAGGAATCAGAGGGGTTTTTGTTTTAAAACTTTTTTTTATATAGGGACGAAAATCAAAATCCAGTCTGTACCTTTTTCTTCTTTTTTTTCGATCGGACGAAAAATTAAATTTCGTCCGATACTTCTCAGATTTGCCAAATTCTCTCTGACGAATTTTTTTCCGTCCAACGTAACATACGATAAATCATTTTTCGTTTACTATATTTTCCAAAATCCCAAATCGTCTGCCAAATTTGAACGGTCACTGTTCACAAAAAAAATCCAATTTTTGAATTTTTGGCCAATGACTACAGCATCTTCAATCTCATTTTTTGAAAAATTTGAAAATTTGGAAGACGATTAAGGATGCTCTCAGTGTTTCAAATTTGGACAATAAAACTCCCTACTCAAATCTTGCTCTTCCACTCATTTTTTATTTGTTTTATTAAAAATTATTACCAAACTGCCATTGTTATTCAATTATATTACCGTATTACCATTTAAATATATGTAGGTAATTTTAATTTGTGTTATATATTAATATCTATAAAATTTTTGATTGAAAGAAATATACTGTTATAAAGCTCTTGTTGTGATAATCTATCATTGTTATCTTTAATATGAGCCTAATATTTAATATATTCGGGATAATTTTTATGAGTTATATACTTACTAGGTTTGCCCGTTGACACGTACCTACGGCACGTTTTCGGAACGGTGCACCTTGTTTGATCATATAAAATAGTTTTGGAGGTCCAGGAAATTAATTGAAGTAGTAAACATATTATATAGGAAGCTTTTGGTGGTCCAGCAAAAAACATATTATATAATTTTTTTGATTTTTTTGAATTATTTTTAAAGTTTTTAAATTTTAATTTTTTTTTTAGTTTTTGAATCTTTTGGTGGTCCAGCAAAATACATATTATATAATTTTTTTTATTTTTTTGAATTATTTTAAAAGTTTTTAAATTTTAATTTTTTTTAGTTTTTAAATTTGTTAATTTTTAAAAAATTTTAAATTTTTTTACTTTCTTAATTTTTTATTAATTTTTTAAATAGAAAAGAGAGGGAAAGAGAGAGAGAGAGAAATTAAATAAATTTGAGTGGGGGATTTGAATTTGAGTTTTGGAGGGAAACTTTTGGAGGAAAAATATGTTTTGTGAGATTAGATCTGGACCTTTGATTTTTGAGGAGATTGAAGGAGAGCCACTTGATAGCTTTCTTTGTGTTTTATTATATAGATTATGCATATTAAAATTTTCAATAAAGTATAAATATAATTTTTTTAAATTAATGGCTCATTAAAGCCATATACGGAGCAGACTCTGAGCTGGGAAAAGAGTATCAATATAGGAAATAGAAGAACAAAGAACATGAACAAGAACACTACAACATTGATGTCATGTAACGACTGATATCAACAATTATGCAGATACACAATATTCAAAAAGAAGTACAAAAAATAAACTTCAGCAATCGTCAATGCTTTAAGCTTCAGCTCCACCATATAGCTCGCATATATGATCAATCAGCGCATTTCGAAGCTCAAAATGGGCTTTTTTTTCTTTAATTTATCTATGACGAGCAAGAAATTGGGTAAATGTTGTTGATTTATCAGTTGCCATCTCAACCCCTGGGGTAGGTGCATGAATGCAATCTCTGATTGGAGCTGTCAAATCATGATTGTCGTCAACGATCATGTTATGCATTATGATGCATGTAGCCATTATGTCATGCAACTCACGTTTATATCATAAATGGGATGGGCCCTTAATAATTTCCATTTAGCTTGAATAACCCCAAAAAGTATGCTCAACGTCTTTACTACATGATTATTGCCTCGTGGCAAAAAGTTTCTTCTTTTGATCTTGAGGCTTGTAAATAGTTTGAACAAGTGTACACCATTTTGGATATATTTCATCAGCTAAATAATAACCGACATCATCTGACTTGCCTTTAATATGATAATGAGTTGTAGGGGATTTACCTTCAGCAAGATCTGCAAATAAAGGTGTTGCTTCAAGCACATTGATGTCGTTGATGGAACTAGGTAAACCAAAATGTGCATGTCATATCAAAAAATTATAATCAGCTATCTTATTGGTTTTCCACTACGACCAGTGTATTGTCCTGCCCAAGCAGTATGGCAATTTTTCACTTCCAGTGCATACAATCTAGACTCCCCAACATTCTTGGGAATTCACGTTCTTCCCCCATGTATGTGAGTCTTTCAACATCAAAGACATTTGGTGCTATTAGATATTGCTCTCCAAACACCTCTAAAACAACATGACAAATTTTTTTTCAAGCATCTAATTGCAGTGGACTCAACAATTATTAGATATTCGTCGAGAGAATCGGCCAACGCTGTACACAAGCTTTTGAAAAATAGTTGTTATTTTTACGATGGTAGCCTACTGAATCCATCACGTTTTGCATGAAGGAGTTATCATGATTTTGTACTGCATTGACAATGCAATGGAATAAAGCTTTCTTCATTCGAAAACGTCTTTCAAATTTTGTTTGCTATAATTTGGGGCTTCAGCAAAATAATCAGCATATAAATTTGACTCATCATGATTGATAACTATGTGACGAGGGATTGCACTTCCTCTTCGTCGTTGAGATACTCCACCAGAAGAAGGTTGTTGTAAGTACGCATGCGAACTAACAAATCTTGCTCCTGATCAAATGCGGTTAAAACATAATTACAGTATTCAATAGTTTTATTTGAGAATAAAGAGGAATTCATTGCAATAATTGGAAGAGGATAGTTGATTTTGAAGAAAGTTGAGTGAAATTGAGGTACTGAAGAAATTGGAGTTTGTTTAGTTTTTATAGGCTTTAATTATTGTATTTTAATGCTTTATTAAATAGTTTAGTCCATATAGTCGTTTGAATGAAAAGAAACAATGAGTTTATTGTTTGATTATATTTATACCCATTTATGACTGTTGCAATTATAGCTATTGAAATGAAATTATATATGCTTGAAATTTATAGCCGTTTTATGTTTGAAAATTCATAACTGTTGGATGGAAAAAAGACATGATAGCATTTATAGCTGTTGCAATTAATAAAAAAAAAAATTGAACGCTGCTGATATTTATGCCTGTTAATTAAAGCATTTTTGGACTCAAATCAAAATATATGACTCATTTGATAATGCTCACTATACTGTGGATTTATATAAATTCAATCAATTTTTACTATAATTTTTAATTTATATTTTTCAAATTTTAAACATGTTGTGGTTTAAGACGAGACAATGACAAAGTTAGCTAGGGGTCAATGAAAACTACATTTTGATGGATAGACGACATAAGACTCTCCTGCTCTTGGACACATGAATGAACTGGCCGGAAAAGATCCTAGAAATTCATTTCACACATCATATTCTGCTACCGATCGACGATCTATAAATATATGCAAAGGGGACAGAGTACACAATCCAAAGCTTCTTGTGCCTAATCTCCCTGAGATTCGAGAAGATTGGATGCGGAGTCATATATCCCATACTTACAATTGGTCCCCCCCTTCCCTTAGAGAGGAATAAAGAAACATTTGAAAGGCCAACTTGAGTTGGTGTGTCGATGCCTCCCATTGCTGGTGAATGCAAGAAGGAAGGGCCTTTGGATATTAAAATCTAGTATTGACTTTAAAGAAATATGAACTAATAAATAGCATCAATTCAAGGATAAGATGGGGTAGTATATCCTTCCATCTTGCATGCATTGTTCAATTTTTATTTTATTTTATTTTTTTTTTAATTTACAGCATCAATTCAAGGATAAGATGGTAGTACATTTTTAATGAAAATGTCAAAACTTTTATATAGATTTTTGTATGTGAAATGTCAAAACTTTTATATTTTATATTTCTTAGATTTTTTAATGAAAATTATAGCTAGGAAATTATATATATAATTATATTAATATTAAAATGTGAAATATTATGTTATGAAATATGAATAAAACAAAGACTTTGATTCAATATGAAATTGAAAAATTGAAAAAATAAAGTATGAATATACAATATCATAAAATTATAAATATAATAATAATAATATGTTAATATTAATTAATAACCCCAACCTAGAAAAGAATGCTACCCGAATGAAAATTTGAATTTAATTAGTCAGATATTTTCGGTATTAGAATAAGAAGAATATGATTGTATATCTATACTAGTTATATTATATTACTAGATTTGCCCGTGGGCACGTGCCTACGGCACGTCTTCGAAATGATACAAAACACGAAAAGCCCTGTAAACAATTAAACAACAATTATGTAGCTCAAGTTTGAATAGTATGACAATAATTAGTTGTAAATAAAAGTCCATGTAACTGTTGAAGTGATATTTGCTATTTTTAATATAACATGTGCAATAAAAATTTCATAAAAAAACTGAAAATTTACAAACCTGAAATCTTAAAATCTAAATTTCTAAGTAATTAAAGAAAAAATGAGAGAGAGATAGGGAGAGAGAAAAAGAGAGAAATATGAAAAAGTGAAGAGAGAAGAGAGAGATAGTAATAAAGTAATGAGTTTTTTTAGTTTTGGGGGGAAATATTTGATTTTGGGGTTTGAAATTTTGGGGGAAAAATATATTTTGTGAGGTTAGATCTAGACCTTTCATTTTTGGGGGATTGAAGGTGAGCCACTTGATAGCTTTCTTTGTGTTTTATTATATAGACTAGATTTGCCCGTGGGCACGTGCCTACGGCACGTCTTCGGAACGATACAATACACGAAAAGCCCTGTAAATAGTAAAACAATAATTATGTAGTTCAAGTTTGAATAGTATGACAATAATTAGTTGTAAATAAAAGTCCATGTTTCTATTAGTATATGTTGAAAATTAATTATAAATGAGGGTGTAAAATCCAATTTCTTAGAACTTTAAAGGTGGAAAATGATGAAATTTAACAGTTGAAGATATATTTATTATTTCCATTATAACATGTGCAATAAAAAAAATATAAAAATTCTGAAATTTTACAAACCTGAAATCTTCAAATCTAATTTCTAAGTAAGTTAAGAAAGATTAGGAGAGAGAGAGAAGGAGAGAAAGAAACAGAGAAATATGAAAAAGTGAAGAGAGAAGAGAGAGATAGTAATAAAGTAATGAGTTTTTTAGTTTTGTGGGGAAAATTTTAATTTTTGGGTTTGAAATTTTGAGCGGAAAAATATGTTTTGTGAGAATCAATCTAGGCCATTGATTTTATGGGAGATTGAATGAGAGCCACTTGATAGCTTTCTTTGTAATTTATTATATAGACTAGATTTGCCCGTGGGCACGTGCCTACGGCACGTCTTTGGAATGATACAGCATATGAAAGTCTTGTAAACAGTAAAACAACAATTATGTAGCTCATGTTTGAATAGTAAAACAATAATTAGTTGTAAATAAAAGTCCATGTTTTCATTAGTATAAGTTGAAAAATAATTATAAATGGGGATGTAAAATTCAACTTCTTAGAACTTTGAGAGTAGAAAATGATGAACTTTAATTATGCGATATTTGCTATTTTGAATGTAACATGAGCAATAAAAAAATGCATAAAAAATCTGAAAATTTATAAACCTGAAATCTGAAAATATAAATTTCTGAGTAAATAGAGAGAGAGAGAGAAATAAATAAATAAATAAAGGAATTGTTTTGGAATTTGAATTTGAGTTTTGGAGAGAAAACTTTTGGACGGGAAAATAAGTTTTGTGAGTTTAGACCTGGACAGTTGATTTCAAGCCTATTGAAAAATAGTTTTCTTTGTGTTTTATTATATAGATAGTTGTCTTTTTGAGAAGTTTTTAACCGTACATGTACAATCAAGGAATAGGTTGATGTTCATACCACTACGAAGTTGCATGCATGATTGTGGTTCAGAATGTTACTGCGAAACGACTCTCATATCTCTAATATTATAATGGGAGAAGGGCTTAGTGTCATTTGTAAATATTTGTCATTTCGTCAACACGTGCAGCGCACGTGTTGGTAGATTTTTTTTCCCTTTTCATTCCCCCTCCCCATTTTCCCCACGTTCAACGCACGTGTATAATACTAGATTTTTTTTTGTCCTTTTCCAGGGGTGTATTGGATTGGATTTTGAAAAGAATTTAAAAGAATGTGAAAATCCTAGTGTATTCAATTAGGATTTTAAAGGAGTTTATAAAAGTCACAGTGTATTCAATTGAGACTTTAAGTGATTCTATTCAATTCTCGGTGTATTCAATTGAGATTTTAAATAACCCCATTCAATTCTCGGTGTATTCAAAAAGTTATTGATTTTTGTAGAATTGAGAATTTGGAGGATTTAGATGGAATATAGGGTTTTAGGTATAAATACCAAAAGCCTTTGCAATTCTCACCTTCTCCGCAGAAACTTTCAAGCCATTTGTGAATCTCTCTAGACTTCTTCCTTCCCCCTTGCCCTCACCCTCTCCGTCTACGAGTCCGGCGTCCTCTGCCTCCGAATCGACGAGGAATACTCTGGTACCTCCGTGCCCTCACCCTCTCCGTCTACGAGTCCGGCATCCTCAGCCTCCGAATCGACGAGGAATACTCTGGTACCTCCGTCGACAAGCACCGCTTCCAGGTCCCTGACGTCATCCTCCCCGATCTCGACGATCGTCGTCTCCACCTCACCAAGTTCGCCGCCTCGACCCTTCACTCTACCGCCTTCTTCCTCACATACGAATTCGAAGCCCTGGTTTGCCATAACCCCTTCGAAATCGTCGTTCGAAGGTCGTCCAACCCTGAAGATCCATTGTTTTCGTTGAATTCGTACGGATTGTTTGATTTCGAGCAGATTAGGGTTAAGAGTGAGGCGATGCCGCAGGAGTTTGCAGTGGCGTATCATCAATGTAGGTGGAATTATAGGGATGAGGAGGATGTGGAGAATGTGGACAGTGGGCTTGATGAGCATGATATTCCGTATGATGTGTTGTGGCTTGATATTAAGCATACAGATTCAAAGAAGTATTTTACGTGGGATAGGGTTTTGTTCCCGAATCCGGTGGAGATGCAAAAGAAAATTGCATGGAAGGGGAGGAAGATGGTGATGATTGTTGATCCGCATATTAAGAGGGGTGGGGGGTATTATGTGCATGTGGAGGCAACGGAGAAGGGGTACTATGTGAAAGATTCGAGTGGGAAGGATTATGATGGGTGGTGTTGGTCCGGGTCGTCGTCATGTACTGATATGTTGAACCCGGAGATAAGGGAGTGGTGGGCTGAGAAGTTTTCGTTCGCGAATTATAAGGGTTCTACACCATGGTTGTATATTTGGAATGATATGAATGAGTCTTCTATGTTCAATGGTCCTGAGGTAACCATGCCCAGAGATGCTCTTCATTATGGAGGCGTGAAACACCGAGAGGTACATAATGCTTATGGGTATTACTTCCACATGGCTACTGCAAATGGGCTTTTAAAACTTGGAGATGGGAAGGACAGATCTTTTGTTTTATCACTGGCTTTCTTTGCTGGTAGCCAACGGTATGGAGCAGTTTGGACTGGCGATAATTCTACAGATTGGGACCATCTCAGAGCTTCTGTTCCAATGGTTTTAACACTTGGGCTTACTGACATAATATTCTCTGGTGCCGATGTTGAAAATATTATTTGGTTTTCAACAGTTAATAGGATATCCATGTGATGATTTATGTCAATGACTTGCGAGGTGCCTTAATGTTTATTCGTACTATTCTCATGAGAATGACAATCTTGTGTAGGAAATGAACTAATTATAAAGTCTATGAAAGTTCAATTGTCATCGAATCCCTTCGAATTCCATCAAATTCATAATAATAATTCCATCAAACTATTTTAAAATCCTTATAAATCCTAGTCAAAGTTTTAGGTGAATTCCCCATAAATCTCTTAAATACTGGGATTCTCAATTCTTTTAAAATCTTTTGAAATCTCAATTCAATACACCCATGTTCATTCCCTCCTCCCCATTTTTCCCACGTGCAACGCACGTGTATAATACTAGTTGGTATATAACAAGAACAGAAAAGATGTCACTCCTTTTTAATTACAAGGTGAACATGAGGCAAATAAAAAGGAGGGGAAAAAATGAATTGGATTTTTCGTTCATGGTGTTTTATTACTTTGGGGGTGTGTTTGTCGAAGCTAAAGCAGTGCTAGTGTTTTCAAAATCAGATTGGCCCGTAATTATGCCAGACCAAGCCCACGATATTATTGGATCGGATCAGCTTCAACCGAATCATCGGATTAAATATTCAGTTGGGCTTTCTAGGCCCAAAGCATTTTAGTAGTTGTTTATTATTTAGAATTTTTTTTTGCAACTCATGAAATTACATTTGTTTCACAGTTTCTTTTAGTGCTAGGCAAAGATTTGATGTAAATGTAAGCACAAAATGATGGTTCTAATGTCATTTTTACTCCAAATAATATTATGTTAATGTTTATTAGAAATGTTTTAAATGCTTGTTACATAATTGAACGATGCATTTTTCTTCTCTCGCTATTCATTTGATTAATCTCTATCTCTACTACTATAATGGAAGAAGGCCTTAGTGTAATTTGTCCTTAACCCAATCCGTGCAACGCACGTGCTGGTAGTTTTTTTTTGCCCTTTTCATTCCTCCAATTTTCCTCACGTGCACAGCACGTGTATAATACTATCTCTAATTATAATAATAATAATATTATAATGGGAGAAGACCTTAGCGTCATTTGTAAATGTTGTCATTCGTAAATGTTGTCATTCTACCAACCCGTGTAACACACGTGCATAGCTATTATAAAGGAGGTCCTAGGTTCAAATCAAGACTACATCTAAATTTTTATTTTAAAAAACTATATTTATTAAAACGTGCATCGCATGTTTAAACTACTAGTTACTATAATGGGATAATGCCTTAGTGTA
This sequence comes from Hemerocallis citrina, assembly GCA_017893485.1. Lineage (NCBI taxonomy): Eukaryota > Viridiplantae > Streptophyta > Magnoliopsida > Asparagales > Asphodelaceae > Hemerocallis > Hemerocallis citrina. Next base: position 263,177,297 of record CM030359.1, read on the forward strand.
ATTTGTCCATCTACCAACCCGTACAACGCACGTGCATAACTATTGTAAATGAGGTTTTAGATCAAATCCAGACTACGTCTGAATTTTTATTTAAAAAAACCCATATTTATTAATCTCTACTACTATAATGAGAAGGCCTTAGCGTAATTTGTCTATCTACCAATCCGTTCTATGCACGTGCATAGTTATTGTAAATGAGGTTTTAGATCAAATTCAGACAACGTCTGAATTTTTACTTTTAAAAAAACTATATTTATTAACTAGTACAATTAAACAGAGAAAAATGAGAGACTTAAATAAAGTAGATGATTTTAGAATTGCGAACAAATTGCCTGACCACGCAACCTACAAAAATGATATCCTTCCTTTGTTTAGAAAATAATAATAAGCATAAATCTACACACTACAAACATAAATAAATATTTCCCCCCCTGTAGGTAGAGCTGCATGCAACTTCTACTACAATCAAATATGCACATAAGAGCACCTATAGTCTTTTGGCAATATACCCAATTTTTTGAAAAAATTGAAAAAGTTTCGCTGCAATCGTTGGCTATATATCCAAATTTAAATTTTGGATGAACAGTGAACTGCTATATTTGGAAGCAGATATAGGAATTTTGAAAAAATAGTCGACGAAAGATAATCTTTCATCCGTTCAATCAGAGAAATATCATCTTTCGTCACTGATTTTTTTTTTATTAAAAAATATTGGGCGGCAAATCATTTCCTGTTCCAATGGGTTTTTTTAATTATAAAATTGATCAGACGGGAAATGATTACACATCCCACAAATGAAAAAAAAAAAAAAAATTGGGGACGATAGATGATTACGTGCCCCACATATTTTTTTTATAAAAAAATCGAACGGACGGGAAATGATTTCTCGTCCGGTTGGTTTTCTTTTATAAATCAATTAATAAGTTTTATATTACAATTTCATCGGACAGTAAATGATTACCCGTTCCTTCATTTTTTTAAAAAATAAAAAATAAATTTCAACGAACGGGAAATTATTTTCTATCTGTTCGATTATTGTATTAAAAAAACCAACAGACAAGAAATCATACATCGTCCGTTCCATTTCTAATTAAAATTTTTTTATGGGGAAGAGAAATTATCTATCGTCTGTCAATTATAAATTATTAAAAATCCAAATTTTGGATTTGAACAACTGCAACGCAAAGCCAAAAAATCATTTCCTATATGCCAAATAGCCAAAATTTGGGTTTAAAGACTACATATACTCTCACCGCTTACAATGATCCATGGAAAAACAAAACAAAAAACTTGTTGAAGTGTAAGTTTGCTCGAATTCAACAAAAGATATCGATAATATGACATCCTTGCTCAAATAATTAGCATGTGTAATGTACATCGTTTCTCTTCTTCGACTTTTCATTCACCTCTTGTAAAAATTAAATGAGGATTGATGTTTGTTGCCGCTGAATCTGGTGTGGTGACAATAGATGAGATTTGTAGGTTCGTAGGAACTCGAACCGGCGGAATCCTACTTCTTCCTTGTTGACAAATTGACTCCTTGGTGCTCCCTTGAACCTGCACAAACGTTCGAAACACCGGGATGGATCCCAGCGACGAACCCTTCGACGCTCTTGTCAATACACAGAAAAAGTAAAGGGAAGGAGGTCAAGTGCACAAAGAGTGATCATCTTTGATAGTAGGAGGTAGGGGGTATTTATAATCGCCATGGGGATCTCTTTCAGGATAAGAGTGAATCCCTACTTCCCGGTGTGGCTGGCTGGGGGTGGTTATAACCACCTCCTCAAGATAAAGACAAACCAGGATCTGCTCCTATACTGTTGAACTGGTCCCTAACGGGTTGAGATCCGTCCTCAACTGAACAGATCCGTTCACGGGTTAGCGGGTCCAAGAGGAGAGACCCGGTTCCAGATTTGGACCCGTCTTTAGGTGAAATTACCCTCTCGCCCCTGCGACATCGAGATTCGTGCCCACTTTGAACGGTTCCGATTTAACCCCATTTTTAGCCATATCACGAGCCCCCCACTCCCGAAGATTGTGTTACAACCTTTGGGGAGTAGTTTTGTTGTTTTGATGGCGCATAGGGCTTTATCGGAGTCCCCAAAGGGTGCTCGAATCTTGTTCGAGGGGTGATGGTGTTTCTCTGAGCTATCAGCATGCTCAAGGTCGCTTCTCGGCTCTTCTGGATTTTTGGTGATTTTTCTTGATTTTTAAATTATTTTTCGGACCATTTATTCAATTTTGCGAAGGGCTGGTTTATTTCCCAGGAGCAGCAATTAATTAGTCCAACCAATAATTATTCATCCAGGGGCTAAAAAATGTTTCCCTAAATTTATAATTATTTTTTAGAATTTTTAATTAATTTTTCCGAATTTTAAATCATTTTTTTTGCAATTTTAAAATAAATAATTCAAATAAATAAGTAAAAAATAATTTTAAGCACCTATTTACGGCGTGGCGCAATCTGGATCGTTCATCAGCCATTAGCGCGAAATTTTGAACGATCTGACGGCTCATGTTGATCGGCTGCGTTTTCCCCACACGAGCAGCTCGGATCGCCTGTCCCTCGGATTGGGATTCCGAGCGACGTGGCGTAATCTGGGGCGTCCATCTGGATGCAGCATGAATTCCGAGGTAATCTGACGATAGATCTTGCGCTTGGTCACGTGGCTAAATGTGGGCCGTCCATCAGGTTGCGGCACGAATCACGAGGCGATCGGACGGCTCTCATAGATCGGCGACATTTTCTCCGTATGAGCAGCTCGGAATGCCTGTCGCTCGAATTGGGATTATGAGCGACGTGGCGCAATCTGGGACTCCATCTGGCTTTGGTGTAAATTTTGAGACGATCCAACGGTGGATCTTGTACTCGATTATATGGCTGGATCAGGGACATCCATCAGGTCGTGGCACGGATCACGAGGCGATCAGACGGCTCTCGTAGTTCGGTGACATTTTCTCCGTATAAGCAGCTCGAAATGCGAGTCGCTCGGATTTAGTTTCCGAGCGACGTGGCACGATCTCACCCGTCTGATTGAAGATCAGACACGAATCTCGAGACACAACAGCATGGATCACGAGAAAACGTGATTTTGGTCGACGCGGTCTGATCTGAGCCGTCTGATCGAGATTTGGCGCGAATCACGAGGAGAAATTCATTTTTCTCCAATACGCAGCTCGGAATGCAAGTTGCTCGGATTTGGCTTCCGAGCGACGTGGCACGATCTCCGCCATCTGATTGAAAATCACGCATGAATCTCGAGACACGACGGTGTGGATCACGAGAAAACGTGATTTTGATTGACGGTCTGATCTGAGTCGTCTGATCAAGATCTGGCGCGAACCACGAGGAGAAAGTCGTTTTTCTCCAATACGCAGCTCGGAATGCAAGTTGCTCGGATTTGGCTTCCGAGCGACGTGGCACGATCTCCGCTGTCTGATTGAAGATCAGGCACGAATCTCGAGATACGACAGCGTGGATCACGAGAAAACGTGATTTTGGTCGACGCGGTCTGATCTAGATCTGGCGCGAATCACGAGGAGAAAGTCGTTTTCCTCCAATACGCAGCTCGGAATGCAAGTTCCTCGGATTTGGCTTCCGAGCGATGTAGCACAATCTCAGCCATCTGATTGAAGATCAGGCGCGAATCCTGAGGCAAGAGACGTTTAGGCTTCTGGTTTTGGCGTTTGAGCTTCTGATAAGCCGTTGTGGGGGCCCAAAGTATTCGAAAGCCCACCCGAATTCACCTCTACACTTATAAGTTTTCGCTGCCTCTCTTTCCCCTCATTTCTTACTCTTTTATCTTCATTTCACTTTTTACTCAAGTCACTTTTGCTCTCGAGCAACGCTGCTAGCTTTCGTGGCCAGACGTTTTTAATCTCCGGCGAGCTATTCCGACCGTACACGTCACTTCACGGTAAATTATCTCAAACTTAACTCGAAATGTCTAGAGTTTCGTCGGGGAATGAGACCTCCACCCGGACCATGGTACCGACCGAGCCGTATGGTCCCCCCCAGCAAGGGGAAGGAAGTGGCAAAGTCGGCCGTTATGGAGACAATAGTGGAGACGGTGAGGGAGGCTGGAGCACTGGGTCGGCTACCGTCGACACTATCGAGCCTCGGAAGGGTCAGGAGCTACTCCGAGGACATTTTGGCGAAGGTGATGCACGGGATGTCCGCGATGTATGAGGAAAACAGTCCGAGGGATCCCTCCGAGGTGGACAAGATCCCCTCGGTCATGACCGAGGCGGACCTTCATCGGATAAGGAAGGGGTTCCGCATCCCGAAGGAGTACGCCCTGCTCCTCCCCAGCTCAGGCTTCCGAGCGTGTACGGGGACCTCACTAGATACATGCGTCTTCTCGTACGACACATTGAATGCTGGCCTTCGGCTACCCCTCTCGCCCTTCGTGGTCGAGGTGTTGCAGTGGTACGGCTTGAGCCCGGTGCAGTTCATGCCGAACATGTGACGACACATCATCGCCTTCATCGTCCAATGTCAAGGGTCAGAGTGCAACCCCAGCTCGTCATTCTCAGCAGCCTCTACCGGATCTACCGAATGAGCAAGATGGAGTACCGGTACTATCTGTCGCCAAGGAAGGGGGTCAAACTGATCGAGAACCCGGACTCCATCAAGCATTGGAAGGAGAAGTACTTCTTGATCCGAGGCCCCGAGCTGTGGGGCTTCCCTACAGCATGGAAGGAGGATGTTCCGAAGTGGGCGAAGACCGAACCGGTGCTCACCAAAGAAGAAGAGGTCGTGTCAAAGATCCTCGGTCTTCTGACCCTCGGTTGGAAGGATATCACCGAGGAGGTCTTGTTCGGTGGGGGTCTCAGTCTGATCGACCCCAGTATGCTCCGTTACTTCTTTTTCTTTAGTATATATGTATTTGCTTTTAGTGTTTACATTTATTTTGCTAACTCTTTTGCTCGGCTTTTCGTTGTACAGAAGCCCCCGGTATGGATTACCGAGCTCTTATGGTGAAGAGGACTGTAGTGGCGGCGAAGGACAGCAAGAAGAGGAAGAGGACGACGGCAGGGCCTCCTTCCAGCCGAACGGTTCAGGCGCCTTCAGCCCCAGCGGCTGTTGTTAACTTAGTCAGCGACTCCCCCTTAGCACCGCAAGTCACGCTCCCTTCGGCCGATGCCCCCAGATCTTCGAGCGAGGCATTCTTGGTCGATGCCGCTCTGGCCCTCGAGGTGCCGCCGCTTATGACCGAAGCGGAGGCCATCCTCACTGAAGAGCACAAGAAGCTCTTCGTCTCCGACTGGCGGGGGATGAAGCTTAACGGCTTCCTCGGCGACGCGGGGATGTGCATGCAAGCGGTGCGCCATTTGCCGACCCCGAAGGATCGCGCGGTGCTGAGGGCTGGCACGGTCATCGACGATGCCTTGGAGATCACCCGGTCGACGATGTCGGTAAGTAGTCTCGCTCTGTTCTCTTAAGTTTCGGAGTTAATGATTTTGAGTTCTCACGTTCTTCTTTTGTTCTCAGACCCTCTGCCACTTTAGCCATATGCTCGAGCAGTTTGCAGAGCAAGAGAAGGAGATGAAGGCGACGAACGATCGCAAGCGGTCGGAGCATGCCAAGGCGGTGAAGTTGTTCGAGGCCGAACAACGGCTCTCGGCATCACGAGCAGCCGAGGTCGGTGCCCTCGAGACTAAGCTTGCCGAGATGCTCGAGTACTCAGCGGCCGAGACAGACAAAGTCGAGGCACTGGAGAAGGAGAGGGCTTGCCTCGAGAAGGAGCTGGCGAAGGCTCTGAGGGCGTCTAAGGTGGTGCTGAAGGAGCAGGAGATGAAGGTGGAGGAGGCAAAGAAAGCCATTCAGGACGAGGCGGAGGCCCATATGATGATAAATATGGAAGAGGCCTATGCTCGAGCCTTGAAGCATGTGGCGGCTCGTTTCTCCGGCTTCGACAGCTCGGGGTACTACTTCTACGACCCGGTAGAGGGCGGGGAGCTCATCCCGCTTGCTGAGGTCGAGCCCGAAGGGGAAGATAACAAAGCAGGCGATGGGGAGGAGGAGGTGAACCCCGAAGTGGCGCTCGTCACTCTGCCGAGCGAGAGCGCCTCGGAGCAGCACCTAGAGGTGGCGCCCTGACTTAGTAGCTCTTTTTTTTTCATGTACTGCCGAACTGCGGACTGGCCACCGCTTTAGTTTTGAAATGAATAAGAATCTGTTTTTGTCTAAGTGCTGAAAGTTTTCTCGAACTCTTTTTTGTCCAAGTGTTGGAGAAATCTTCGAACTCTTTTTTTTTCTAAGTGTTGGATTAGTGAGAATCTCAATAGCTCCGTGCCCCGGATCTTTTCAGATTGTCGAAGCGCTACTAGTCGCCGAAGTGCCTCAGACAGCCGAAGTGGCTCGTCTCAAAGCTAGCCTTGGGGCAACAAGGTTGGGGCTTGAGTGGAACCGAGAGCAGCTTCTCGAAGTAGAGTTGGACCTCCGAAAGGCAAAGTACGAGCTGAAGCACCTGAGATCGGTCCTAGTTCGCCGAGACATAGAGAGGAGGCGATTAGAGGGGCGTATTAATAAGAAGACCCCCGAGGGTGATGACTTGGGCTCGTCGGCGGAAGCCAACCTCGGCCTGGAGATTAAGCGCCTTTGCCACTCTCTGTCTAAGGTGACGGCAGAGAGGGATAAGCTGAAGAAGGTGACCCTTGATAAGAGCATGGAGGTTGCTCACCTTCGACGGACGATCACCGACGGATCTCGAGGGGCAGGCCCGATGCGACTACCTCGTCTGACGATAAAGGTGAAAGACAACTCGCTTAAGGAGCGAATTGTCGAGCTCGAGGCAGAGGTCGCTCGTCTTCAACCATGACCCGATGGAGCAATGTTAGGTCCACTTCTTGCACTCGCGAAGAGCGTGATAGAGGGATATCTCTCTATGAGCTCGTGCGTCGCTCGCTGCCAATGCTTCGAAGCCCGGGCGACGCGCAAAATGGGGCGGCAGCTTCGTCGAGCAGAGTATCTGTTGGAGCCACCGTTAGAACGAGTGTCGACGATGATTCTCGGCTAGCCGGCTTAGAAACAAGCGCCAAGGGGGGCGTCAGCAGTATAACATTCATCGACCACGGGTGTCTCTCAACCGAAGTATCCCCGCGCCTAAGAGGCATTGAAGTAGGCCTTAGAAGTCTTGTACTTTTGGTTTCACAAGTATTGTATCTCGTTGTAAAGATGAGCAGTTGGTCTTGTAATTAGACTTATTTCTCAAACTTTAATGAATTAATACTTGTTTTTGTACTCGTGTGTTTTGCTAGCATTTGTAGTTGTCAATAGTTTTAGGAGCAATTCTGAATGGTGGGACGCTTTGTACTTATTCGTTTGCGAGTAGCGAAAGTTGCTCTGAACCAAGTGTTAGATCCCGAACTTGTTGTTTAGAAAATATTGACGGCTGCAGGAGCAATTTCGAATGATGATCTGCTCTTTACTCACTTAGAAGTAAGTAGTTGAAGCGGAGTTGAACCAAGTGTTGGACTCCGAGTGCATCGTTTAGAGAATATCAACAGCTGTAGGAGTAATTCCGAATGGTGATCCGTTTCGTACTTGCTTAGAAGTAAGTAGTTGAAGCGGAGTCGAACCAAGTGTTGGACTCCAAGCATGTCGTTTAGAGAATATCAACAGCTGTAGGAGCAATTCTGAATGGCGATCAGCTTCGTGCTTGCTTAGAAGCAAGTAGTTGAAGCAGAGTCGAACCAAGTGTTGGACTCCAAGCATGTCGTTTAGAGAATATCAACAGCTGTAGGAGCAATTCCGAATGATGATCCACTTCGTACTTACTTAGAAGCAAATAGTTGAAGCAAAGTCGAACCAAATATTGAACTCCAAGCATGTCGTTTGGAGAATATCAACAGCTGTAGGAGCAACTCTGAATGGTGATCCGCTTCGTACTTGCTTAGAAGCAAGTAGTTGAAGCAGAGTCGAACCAAGTGTTGGACTCCAAGCATGTTGTTTTAATGCGCAAATTTTTTTTGTAAGTAGAGTTAGACTACTCAAAAATAGAGAACTTGAGAAGAAGAGATTTCTTTTTATTGAGAACAACTGGGCGGCCGCTTCTAAGTTGCGAGCCGCCTTTACACTTTGATAACAAGAAAATACAAGTAAAGACTCTAGACATGTCTTCTGGAGCGCTCTCAGGGAAGTTGCTTGGAGCAGTGTTTAGACACCCTCTTGGTACTTCATCAAATGCTCTGCATTCCATGTCCTCGGTATCTTCCTGCCCCTCGGGTCTTCGAGTTGATACGCTCCTGGGCTTACAACTCTGGAGACCCTATATGGTCCTTCCCAGTTGGGTACCAACTTGCCCCTCTTGCTTGGATCGGAGATCGACAACTTTCTGGGTTTCCCTCTTTTAGGTTGGCTGGCCGTACCTTCTTATTGTAAGATTGAGTGATCCTACGGTGGTAGGTCTCTTGTCGAATTGTGGCTCTCTCACGGATCTCATCTATGAGGTCCAGGCAGTTGCGAAGTTGGTTTGCATTTTGTGCTTCATTGTAGGCTATCAGCCGAGGTGAAGGGAGACCCACTTCCAAAGGGATGAGAGCTTCGGAACCATACGTGGGGTTGAAGGGGGACTCCTCCATCGGAGTTCTTTTGGTGGTGCGATAGTTCCAAAGCACATTGGAGAGTTGCTCGACCCATAGCCCCTTGGTGGATTTGTCAAGCCTCTTCTTCAAGCCAGAGAGGATTTAACGGTAGGCGTTCTTCGCTTGGCCACTGGAATGAGGGTGAGCTACCGAAGAGAAGCGCTGCTGAATGCCGAGGTCTGTGCAAAAACTACGGAAGGTTGCTCCCGCGAATTGAGTCCCGTAGTCGGTTACGAGGATGTGAGGTATCCCAAACCGACAAACGATGTTCTTCCAAAAGAACTTCTGGACCTTGTGCTCGGTGATTGTCAAAAGAGGTTCGGCCTCGATCCATTTTGAGAAGTAGTCTATTGCTACTATTAAAAACTTCAGCTATCCCAGTGCTGGGGGAAAAGGTCCGAGCAAATCCATCTCCGACATTGCAAAAGGGATCGAACTTTGCAAAGAGGTGAGTTGGGCTTGGGGTAGGCGACGAATTGGGGCAAATTTCTGGTAGGCGTCGCACTGGCGGACGTATTCCTCGGAGTCACTCAATAATGTGGGCCAGAAGTAGCCATAGTTCAGGAGCTTACGGGCGAGGGATCTTGCTCCCAAGTGCGTGCCGCACATACCATCATAGGCTTCTCTTAGGGCATAGAGTGCTTCTTTCGGGGAGAGGCATCTCAGATAGGGTCGCACCGTCTATCTGGGTGTAAGAGCGTTTGTACATGACTTCGTCAAGGAGTGTGTACCGCTCGGCTCGCATCCTGATCCTCCTAGCCTCTTTCGGGTCTTCAGGAAGGACTCTGTCCCTGAGATACTCGAGGAGGGGCTTCATCCAGTTTTCCCCAAGTGTTAAGGGGTAGGCTTCCAACGGCTCCGGGCCATCTTCATCAATGCTTGGTTTGAGAAGGACCTCTATCAAGACGGTCCACTCTAGACCTTGGTGGGAGGAGGAGGCAAGCTTAGAGAGAGCATCCGCCTGCGTATTTTCCTCTCGAGGGACGCGCTGGAGCTGAACATCTTCAAATAAGACCAGAAGCTCCTTCATCTTTGCCAAGTACCTGGCCATACGCTCGTCTCTAGCCTTGTATTCCCCGGACACCTAGTTGACGACTAACTGGGAGTCGCTGAAGACCCTTACTCGCTCGGCACTTGCATTGCGAGCCATGCAGAGCCCTGCTATGAGGACCTCATACTCTGCTTCATTATTTGATGCCGGGAAGTTTAGGCAGAAGGAGTATTGGAGGACGAAGGCGTCAGGGCCAGTTAAGATGATGCCAGCCCCGCTTCCATCGGTGCAAGAGGACCCGTCTACATAAACGGTCAAGATCAAGGGATCGGCAGGCGACTCGCATGAGTCGGGGATGGTGTTCTCCACAATGAATTCGGCCAGAGCTTGGTCCTTTATTGCCGTCCTGGACTGGTAGCTGATGTCATGCTGACTCAGCTCGATGGACCATTTCATGAGCCGTCCGGAGGTCTCAGGTTTGTGGAGAACTTGTTTCAGCGGCTGGTCGGTAAGGACGACCATCGAATGAGATTGGAAGTAGGGGTGAAGTTTTCGGGCCGCCATGACCAGGGCAAGAGCCATCTTTTCCAGCTTTGGGTAACGAAATTCAGCATCGCGGAGCACCTTACTCACATAATAGAAGGGCTTCTGCATCTTATCCTCTTCCCTTACAAGGACCGCGCTGAGCGTCTGCTCTGAAGCTGTGAGATAGATGTAGAGGACTTCTCCAGGTGCTGGCTTGTTCAGGAGCGGGGGTTTGGCTAAATATTCCTTGAGCTTTTCGAAGCACTCCTGTTGCTGCTCTCCCCATTCGAAGCCTCTAGCCCCCCTGAGGATTTTGAAGTAGGGGAGGCACTTCTCCCTGGACTTAGAGAGAAATCGCCCAATCGCGGCGAGGCGCCCCGTGAGCCTCTGTACTTCTTTGACGTTGGAGGGAGGAGCCATCTTGAGAATGACCTGGATCTCTTCGGGGTTGGCCTCTATTCCCCTCTGGCTGACCATAAACCCCAAAAATTTGCCGGACGAGACTCCGAACGCACACTTGTTCGGGTTCAGTCTTATCTTGTGCCTCCTGAGCACCCCGAAGGCTTCTTGAAGGTCGAGGACATGTTCCTGCCCTTGGGTGCTCTTGACCAGCATGTTGTCGATGTAGACTTTCATGTTTCGGCCAATTTGGTCTTGGAAGACCCTATTCACAAGGCACTGATATGTAGCTCCCACATTTTTCAAGCCGAATGGCATAACTCGGTAGCAATAGAGGCCTTGGTTCGTCACGAACGAGGTCTTTGGGATGTCGGGGGGGAACATCCGGATTTGGTTGTACCCTGAGAATGCATCCATAAAACTGAGAAGCTCATGCCCGGAGGTCGCATCGATCAAGGCGTCGATATTGGGAAGAGGAAAAGGGTCTTTCGGGCACGCCTTATTGAGGTCGGTGAAGTCAATACATATTCTCCAATTCCCATTGGCCGTCTTGACCATCACCATATTGGAGAGCCATTCAGGGTAGTTTACCTCCTGGATAAATCAGGCGTTGAGGAGCTTCTTGACCTCCTTTTTGATCGCCTGTTGTCGCTCGGGAGTGAATTTACGCCTCTTTTGTTAGACAGGCTTGGCCCCAGGGGTGACGCTCAGATAGTGCATCAAAAGCTCCTCCGAGATCCCGGGCATGTCGGCCGAGTCTAGGCGAAGAGGTCGCGGTTCTCCCGTATACATCGGGAGATGTCTTGCTTAATGAAGGAGGAGAGAGCCTTGCTGACGCAAAACGTCTTAGTGGTGTCTTCTTTGGAGAAGGCCACTTCTTCCAATTCGTCGACGGGCTCCAAAATAGTTTGACTACCTTCTTGAGGAAGTTCAAGCGCTTCCAGAGAGAAAACCGGACCCCCCACCGAGGTCATATAGCATTTCCGAGCCGCTTCTTGGCTTCCTCTCACTTCTCCCACTCCTGAGGGTGTGGGGAACTTCATCTTCATGTGGTAGGCTGAAGGGATGGCTTGGAGCACGGCCAAACTGGTCTACCCAGGATAACATTATAGGCAGCCTTGACGTCTATCACCATGAAGTCCATCGGCTCTGTGCAGGTCGCCGGGGCCTTTCCAACAGTTACGTCGAGGGTTATAACTCCCTCCACCGTAACTGGGACCCCAGTAAACCCGTGAAGAGTGTAGCCCGCAGGATTGAGCTGATCCTTCGAAAGCTAGAGGCCCTTAAAAGCCTCCAAGAACAGGATGTTGACGGAGCTCCCATTGTCCACCAAAATTCGACGAACGTCGAAGTTCGCCATTTGGAGGTTGATGACGAGGGCATCACAGTGGGGTGTGCGGACGCCTTCCAAGTCCCGATCGGAGAATGTCACAGGGACTCCTAGGCCCCTGGGGGGAGGATGGCTCTGAACGAAATTGACTTCCCTAACGAAGGATTTTCGGGAGGAGTTGGAATCTCCCCCCATTGGGCCTCCGTGTATCAAGTGCAGGATGGCTTCTGTTTCAACCTCCGGAGCCTCTGCATGCTGCTCCACTCGCCTATTAGCCCCCCGGGGCGGTGGAGGTGGATCTCCCCTGTCCTTCCTGACGAAGCGAGTGAGCTGCCCCCTCTGGATGAGGACCTTAATCTCATCTTTAAGGGACCGACATTCGTCGGTGTCGTGCCCAGGGTCCCGGTGGAAACGACACCACTTGTTCCGATCTCTCCTCTTTCCCAAAGTATTCATCTTGGGGGGAGGTGGTAGGAGACCCTCGTTTTCGATCTCCATCAGGATAGCTGATACACTCGTGTTAAGCGGAGTGAATTTCTCGAACCGAGGAGGGAGACGATGCTGACCCCCATTGTCCTTTTGGAGCTTCTTAGCTCCTTCTTCTGCACCCTTCCGCTTGTTCGCGGATGATGACGCCTCAAAGGTGGGGCGGTGGAGAGCCTCCTCCGCTTGGATGTACTTCTCGCTCCGGAGTAGGAGCTCTGAGAAGTCCCGAGGGGGCTTCTTGGCGAGGGATGTCCTGAGGTCAGCATTGAGGACATTGGACTGGAAGACGATAGTGGCGACCGAGGGTTCCAAGGAAGCGATGGATCTGGCTTCGACAGTGAAGCGCTTAACATAGTCTCTTAACCGTTCACCCTTCTTTTGACTAAGGAACAGTAGGGAGACGCTCGTCTTCTCGGTGCGGCAACTACTCACGAAATGCATGAGAAAAAGACCCCGAACTGGTCAAAGGAGAAGATAGATGCTGACGCAAGTCGAGAGTACCATTCACGGGCCGGTCCTTTAAGGGTGGCCGGAAAGGTCTTGCAAAGGAGGGCGTCAGATGCATGGTGGATCATCATGAGAGTCTTGAAACTCTCGATGTGATCTGCAGGATCTGACTCTCCGGTGTAGGTCTCGAAGTGTGGAGGCTTGAAGTTGTCTGGGACTGGAGCCTCCATGATCATGCAAGAGAATGGGGGCCTGCTTGGGTGGAGGTCCCTGGCCCATCGTTCTTCGTCTCGATCGAGCTGGCCGAAGCGCCACTCCATCTCGTGGAGACGGCAGTAGACCGATTTCTCCCTTCGGTCGTATCTTGCCGAGCCTCGAGACTCCTCATGCCGAGGAGTAGTGGGGCTGCGACGGCGATGGCTCTGAGTAGGTAGCAGACTGATAGAACGATGGGGGTGGCTTGGAGCAGGTCGCGAGCTCCGGGAGCGACGGTGATGGTCGGGAGAAGGGCGGCGATTGCTCGGAGCCGGCCTGGGACTTCGGAAGTGGCGAGGATGGCTCGGAGCCGGTCTAGGACTGCGGGAGTGATGAGGATGGCGAGGAGCTGGCGGAGGTCTGGGAGCCCAATGACCATTGTTGGGGGCAGCGTTGAGTGCCCGGAGGACTGCCTCCTGGAATTGCTGGAATTCTGCCCTCATGATGGGGGCCTCCTGCTCATGATGGGCCCGAGGCGCAGGGCGGGCTGCCGGGGAGCGGCTCCGTCTTGGGCGACGTTGGGGCGACTCTCTCCGCCTCCGGGAAGAGTTAGACCCTCCTTGGTTGGATCGGAGCGGCGAGCGATCCCTCGGATGCTCTCGGCGAGGGTTCGCCTCTTGGGCCCGCCTCTCATCCAGATGGGTACGAAGATCGGGTCCATGCTCGGTCTGCCGATTGTTGATCACATTCCGCAGATCCTTTGGAGTGGGAGGAGTATAGGAAGCCATTGAGTCTGTGTCGGCATTGTGGATGGAAACCCGAACCTGATGCACAGGTTGCTTGTGGCAGCTTCATCGAGAGTGTTCCCCCACTGTAGCTTGGGGTCCCAGAGGCTGCTGAATGGACTGCGGAGCCTGTGGATCGAGCTGCAAGGTCGGTTGGTTGGGAGGAGGGAGATCCCCTTACGGAGGGGGAGGAGGAGGATGAGAAGAGGTTGTCCTTCGATTGGAGTTTGTGGGTCTCTTCTTGGGAAGCATTGCAGAGAGTGGCTTTGGTAGAAGGAGGAAGGTTGGATTGCTTATCGAGACTTTTCCACAGACTGTGCCAACCTGTTGCCGCTGAATCTGGTGTGGGGGCAATAGATGAGATTTGTAGGTTCGTAAGAACTCGAACCGGCGAAATCCTACTTCTTCCTTGTTGACAAATTGACTCCTTGGTGCTCCTTTGAACCTGCACAAATGTTTGAAACACCGGAATGGATCCCAGCGACGAACCCTCCGACGCTCTTTTCAATACACAGAAAAAGTAAAGGGAAAGAGGTCAAGTGCACAAAGAGTGATCACCTTTGATAGTAGGAGGTAGGGGGATATTTATAGTCGCCATGAGGATCTCTTTCAGGATAAGAGTGAATCCCTACTTCCCGGTGTGGCTGGCTGGGGGTGGTTATAACCACCTCCTCAAGATAAGGACAAACCAGGATCTGCTCATATCCTGTTGAACTGGTCCCTAACGGGTTGAGACCCGTTCTCAACTGAACAGATCCATTCATGGGTTAGCGGTTCCAAGAGGAGAGACCCAGTTCCCGATTCGGATCCGTCTTTAGGTGAAATTACCCTCTCGCCCCTGCGACTTCGAGATTCATGCCCATTTTGAACGGTTCCGATTTAACCCCATTTTTAGCCATATCAGTGTTCGTATTGTGTCGAAGAGCTTTCTGCCACTTTTGATAGCAATGTTAAAATCCGTTTTGTATCTCGTGCATTAAAACATGCCGAAAATTTAGTCAATATAATGAACAGCACATGCCCCCAAAATTTAGTCCGATGGCTATAAACCCAAAAAATAGAAAATTTGGTGTTGCAGTCGTCAGCTATAAACCCAAAAAATAGTTTTAAATGAACAGTGGTCTGCCAAATTTGACAGATGAAATAGAAATTTGAAAAAAATAGCCGATGAAAGATGATTTTTTCGTCCGTTCGATCGGACGAAAGATCATGTTCCGTCACTTTAATTTTATTTTATTCTAATATATCGGACGGGAAATAATTTTCCGTCCATTAATTTTTTTTAAAAAAAATTAACGGACGAGAAATCGTCAATTTTAAAAAAAAAAAAAAAACTTGTCGAACGGGAGATGAGAGATCCAAAAACATTTGGATTTTTTTTAATTTATGAACTAGGCCTATAGATATTATTATGGGTATATATTAGGTTTTAATTGATAGTTAATTAAGATTTAAGCTTTAATTAGGATTAAATTAATAGTTAATTAGAATTAAATTAAGATTTAATTTGCGAAAAATTTCTTGGACGGGAAATGATTTTCCATCAATCATTTATTTTTTAAAAAAATTTCTCGGACGGGAAATAATTCATCATCTGACACATTTTAAAACAATATTTTTTTTTGAACGAGAAATTATTTATCGTCCGTCGATTTTTTTAAAATGAAAATTCAAATTTTGAGTTTAAACAACTTCTACTTAAACCCAAAATTCATATTTTTATATGTAAAAGTCCCAAAATTTGAGAGACAACGAACTACAGATGCTCTAAACATCATCACGTTAGTCAGCAAAATTCTTCTGATATCATCGAGAATGTAAGGGAAAATTTAACAAGAAAAAAATATCTTTTCAGGTGTCACCCTCATCGTCTGAACATGCAGAACAATGACCAAGATTCCAAGTTTCAAATTTCATTTAAACATGTGTCTTTCTTCTAAGTTTCAGTCCCATTCAATATACACATATAACCTTGATTCTCTTTCCAATCTCTCTGGAAGCCAAAGAATTCACTTCTACTCCAAAATAATTCAAAGGATTGAGTACGTGATAACACTTCTATTCCACCTTTTACCTCAAAAAAAAAAAAAACAACTCAAAGGGAGGTGATAACGGCTCGGATTTGAGGCGGATCCTAAAAATCCATTTGCATATCCATTAAGACTTTGCATCCGTACTTGCAAATTTAGAGACACTATAACTGATACTAATACATAATATGTAGAAGGAGTCACGGCCGGCCCTGAGTTCCCGAGGGCCCCAAGGTGAAAAAAACCCAAATAATTATTTTTGGGATCCTAATTACAATATAAATTTTTTTACGCACAAAATACATATCTATATTTACAAGAAAAATACCAAATTTGAAAGCCCCTAAAATTGTAAAAAAATCGGGAGCCTGAGGCGGCCACCTCACCGGTCTCAAGGTGGGAGCCGGCCTTGGAAGGAGTAACACAAAATTCTGTAATAAATACTGCATGGCGGTTCAATATGTCATATCAAAACACCTTAACTAAATCTCATCGCACAGGTCAGATATTACACCATGTTACACCAGTAAGAACAACTATCTAGAACAAATTTTGTATGACTAGCTATATAGATGGATGCACCTTTAAAAATAGAAAGATCCTTCTCTTGATTCTCTCTCCGGGATTGGATATTGTGATCTTGTTCTTTTTTTCTTCTTTTTTTTGAGCTATTTCTTATTTGTGATAGTCCGCCATTGCACTAAAATTTTGAAGTTTTAGAAAAGGTTCAGAAATTTGCACTTGTGTTTTGACTTTAATCTAACAATAGATATACAACATACAACTTAGTTGGCAAGATTTTTCATTCTTAAGATCCCGCATTTAGTTCTACTCCAGCCTAAAACAAAATTTAATTTGGTATGTTGAAAATTACCTCCTAGTACCGCCGTTTATCCCAAGAAAAAAAGAAAAAAAATGCCCGAACAATTATAAAGTGACCTACATGATCCACATGGGGATCCAAATCCTTTTCAGGACCCAAAACCCAAATGTTGAGATCGGACTTTGGACACGGGGCGGGTTATTTGGGTTCATCTTAAATAAAGACGGTGGTAAAAATGAAACCCCTAAAAAAATCAAAACTATTGTCAACCCCAGATTGACTTAAATTATCAAATCAGACTGCTTCTAGACATCCACTTGCTCTGTATATAAGTCCTTGCTTCACCTGCCAGCTTTCTTCATCTTTAACTCTAAAGAAAAAACAAGAAAGATACAGAGACATGGCTGCTAGTTTCACTCGAAGAAGTTCTTTCATATTTTTGCTTCTCTTGGTTTCCTTCCATTCTCACTTGTTTACTGTATTAGAAGCCAGACCATTGCCTGCTCCTTCTCCTATTCCTATGCAGCAAAGTAAGTTTCCTCTCCCCCCCTTGACACCATTTTTTTCTTTTTCTATTTTTTTTTTTGTTTTTGTTTTTTGGGGTTTAATTTTAAACCGTCCAAAGTTTTCAGCATCTTGAAGTCTGACCAAGTTTCGTAATGAATTGGTTTTTTTCAGAGTACATGAAAATTTTTGCATCGCTTGGAATGGTGTGTCATTGCTGTGATGGGGCAGGAGGCGAGTGCAGAAGCACCTGGGAGAATACATGTTCTAAGCTAGATTGCCATCCTTGGAAATTTTCGCGATTTTGATCTGAGAGCAACATGTGTATATGTTAGAATTTTGGCTCAGACTATATTAAGCTTTAGATAATTACATCACTGGTTTAGATTTTCATCTTCATTGATTTCTATTCTTTGCTGCTTTGAAACTTGTAACTCAACCGGAGAGACTGTGTCATAGTTAGGTTTTAGCATTTCTGGCCATGTACGAAATGTTCTACCACATTATTTGGATAATGTTTGGATAATGTTGTGAAATTGTTTATCGAATGACAGTTGCATAGTAACTATAAAAGTGAATAATATGCACCTTTCTGTTATTTTCAGCAGAAGTGCCCAGAAGGAGAGTAAGACTGTAACTGAGGAACTATCTTCATCTGCGGCAACAAAGTAAACCAATCCCTTTAATTGTTTGGAGCAGAGGACACAACAAATAAATTGGATAAAATCAGAAACCCCTCTCAGTAGAGAGAGATTGAGATCGAGATTGACCGATCTTTGTTTTCTGAACAAGGTCGTCGCCATACAACATACACCATGCAAACTCACTCTTCCCGTAACAAGGGGAATGGTGCAAACAGGACTCGAACAAAAGAACGCAGGACTCGAACACAAGACTCAATTCTAAATCCTGTTTGTCCATACTTCGAATAAAAATCCTAAAACGAATAACAAATGAAACGGTCAGTAACTGGCTGAGAGACTGTCTTTGCCTAGGGTTGTAAATCGGACCAGACGGAACCGGACAGTCATATGTTCAAGCTCGGACTGAAATTTTACTCGGACGGGCTTATGTCCGGCTCGGTCCAGATCGGACAAATTATTTTCAGTCCGGACTCGGTTCCGTAAAGCATCAGACCACAATAATACTCGGACGGACTTATGTTCGGTTCGAGCTCGGTGAAACATCAGACCTAATAATTTGTTCAAGTTCGGTTCGTATAACTGTTCGAATGGTCCACGGTCGGGCCATTTCTAGAGCCGGACTCGGACGGACAACGGACCGTGATGTTCATTTTACACCCCTTTGCCTTGCAAACATACAGATCACTTGATCCAAAACTATAGAAATGGTGAAGCGAATGGCTCTAAGACATTACCCACAACAGAAAAAAATAGTACTGAACTGAGGGTGGCATATCTAGAAGTCTATTGTTCCTTTTGATTCATGTGCTATGAAGCACAGATACGGATATGTATCCGATACAGTATGTATCCGGTACGCGGATACATCGATTTCTCAAAAACTAGGATACGGGTACTGATATGGCTAAAAATAGAATCAAATCGAAACCGTTCAAATCAGGCACGAATCTTAAAGCTCTCAGGAGTAAAATGGTAATTTCACCTATAAACGGGTTAGAATTGGGAACTGGGTCTTTCTTCAAAGCCCAATAACCAAAAAACGGATCTGTCCTACTGGGTCAGGGTGACAACCCTTTACAAACCAGCCCAGGTTATTTAAAGAGTAATTTAAATTTATGGTTATCTCTAAGAGACGATTTAAATCAAATATTTTATCATGAAATGATTTAAACTCTACATCTTATCTAAAAATACTGGGACATAGGAATAAATGATTATCTTTAAACTGTCTCTAAAGGCGACTATAAATACCCCTCTTCCCTCACCATAAAAAAGGTAATCAATATTTTTCCACATAAATGCTCTTTCATAATCTTCTTGATTACTGACTTGAGCGTCTGAGGGTTCGTCGCCGGGATCCATCCCTGTGTATCGAACTTTTTGCAGGTCAACGACAGCGGCAAGAAACCAGTCAAACGCCGGTGAGAGTCAACAGGTTTGCCTTATTTGTTTATAAAAGAATCCACAAATTCATCTATTTACTCCCACACCAAAATCAGCAGCAACAGATTGGCGGCATCTATGGGAAACAAAAAAGTGATGCAACCTTACTTCATCGGGTGAAAGTAGTTTCAAACCATGTATCTGAAAGAAAAAGGAAAGGCAGCGATCTCCAGCCGAAGAGTCATTCCTCTTCCTCCTCCCCCAGTCCAAGATGTCCTTCCTCAACTCAATCAGCAAGTTCAGCAACCGCAGCCTGAACAACCTCTTCCACAACAGCCTCCTCCTCAACAGGCCCTCCAGGGTCTCAGGGGGCTCTCGTCGAAGTCGTCCAAAGCAACACCCTCACCATGACCATGTTTTGATCCACAATCCCTCAACTGACTATATGGCTTCTCAAAGTCCTCCAGGGCCGGATCTTCGTCAAGTAATTCTTCACCGTCAGCAGGGGATCGTGTAACACCCCGAATTCCAAAACACAACTGAATTCGAGATTCCACAGGATCTTTACACTTCTTTCGTACAATTTTATAAGGAATTTAAAACTTTTCACTTTACATCAGAGTTATAAGAAATCTTTACACTTTACATTTTACAGCGGAAGCAAATTTACAACATTTATATACAGGTACATCAACATTTGAATAATCTCTAAGCATCAGTTCTCCTTTAATCTTTATCATGTCATTTATCCTGCATACAAAACTGTGGCTACGTCAGTTTATTCAACTGACGAATATTATACACGGCCATTCTCTCTATGCCGGAAACAGTATAATTGATTTTTCATATTTAACAAACACAAACTTGTTCACATATCAAACTAAGGAGAATACCCTATTGATGTCGTGTTGTGATTGTGCACTTAGTCCTTAATGCAGTTATTTATATTACATGACACTAATGCGCACTTGTTCGGATTCTATGCATCCCATACTACATAGGTCCGAGGGCAAGCCTTTTAATCGTTCTTCATCTTGTAGGGTTCAATCCCTCGTCATGACTTAATCTACTACTGTAACTACGGTAAGTATCCTAGATGTTTTCTGACATACAAACTCATGTCTAGGCACCCTAGAGGGAATCCCAACGCACTGACACATGACTCATCATGCAGGCATCCTGTGGTAATTCAGCTCCTACCATAGACATGACACCACCCGCAGTCGTTAAACACCCCACGAGCGTTGCCACCGGGACGGTACTCTGGAGCAGTATCCACGCCCTATCATGACTCATCATGGGACATCCTGGGAATACTCTCTCGCCGCCAATCCAATGGCCCTCATACTCAATATTTTTCTCTTACTTTCATCACATCTTCACTATGTAACTAATCCTTAATTTAATGAAATTATGAACAAAATCAAATCTCTTAGAGTTAGCCCTCTCACTACTACCGGTCTTATTTCTTTCATTTCACAATGACCCAAACTTGGTCTTTTCAATTTCAATTATCATATCTCATCACTTTTCACTTGCCGGTGTGAGTTTTGGCTACACCCTAATTTTCAATTTCAATTCACAAATTCACAATCTGAGTTGTCATACTCAAGAACATGACTCTTTTTCAATCACATGATTTTCCAATCTCTTCATGAGTCAATAATCATACATGGAGTTCAATTATATATCATGCATTTCATAACCAACATTTATTTTCACATTTAAAATCATATCACAAAATATCTAGTCAAAGTGAATATTCACAACCTCACTATTGTCACACTATTCTTTAATAAGAATAACTCATATAAAAACTTCACAATTATATTTTCCTTCTATCAATTTTGCTTTTTAACATTTACATTAATCACTTCATGAAAATCTACATTTTTTACGAAATTATAATTATAAGAAAACAATAGTTTCGAGTACAATTTCACCTCAAATACATTTTATTTTAGTTCAGTAACTCCAAATAAATTTTCATAGATTGTACACATCTATACTAGACCACACGTCATAGGAATTTTCTCACAAAAGAAGACAGATTTACTTGAAGCTTCGGGAAATTTGACTGTAGAATATGGTCAGTCGGCTGTTCCGCAATAATGCAAATTTCGAAAATAAGGAGGTCAGGGAAGTCGACTGTAAAATGTAGTAAGTCGGCTGTCCTGCGATATTTTAAAACTCGGAATCAATGATCAGGGCATTCGACCATCGCACATGGCCAGTCGACGGTACTGCGGGGTTTTTCAATTCTCCAAATATGATTTAAATTTGTGTACTACTCTTTTCATAATTCGTTTGACATTCCTCGAACACAACTTGGTATAAAAATTTCCTACATCAATTCACTGTTTTTTCCTCTTTCATAAACCCAAAACATATTATAATTTATTCATTCTAAACAATATCACGAAAGCCCAACTAAACTCACAAAACAAACAATTTCATCTACTAGCATTTTGTACTTAGTTTTGATATTAACAACAATTCTAATTCATATACTCCATAACTACAAAACGATCCGCATACAACTTAAGATTCATGACAAGATAACATGTAATCTATCAAGCAATCAATTTAATCAACTAGCAAGTCCTTTTTCCAATTAAGTGTATTCTTATTAGTTTCTTTCATGCATTATCATTTCAATCACCCCTAACATGGTATCTAATTAGAAATATAGAAAAACAACCCACCTTATTTGGAGAGAAAGATTCACAACACCTCCTAAATGAAAGAGTCCTTCTTGAGCTTGCCAACCGAGTGCTCCTCCTCCTCCTTGATATGCAAACTGATGCTTCCCAAGTGCAACCCAAACCTTCTTAGTAGCCGGCCTCCTTGTTGCAAGCACACACAAAACCCATTCTCTCGATCTTTTATTCTTACTTCCTACTAATAACTCACTACCAATAATTGTATTTTCTTACTATAGGTTTGGAGAATGAAGAGTGCAAGAGTAACTAGGCTAGGGGAGGGGGGGGAGGGGTATTTATACTAAAATTTGGGACAAATAGAGGGCTAGGATTTATCTAAAAGTTAAGGATCAAAGGCTAGGATTTAAGGAGAAGTTGTAGTAACCAACCATGATCCAAACAACTACCTTCCACAACTCCACTTCTCTTTTCCTTTCCCTCCCATTCAAAACCGGCCAAGGTGGAGTGTACAATGCATGTGTACGTGCAATGCACGTGCATTCAATAGTCCCCCATTTAAAAAGTTGTACATTTTATTTTTTATAAAAAATAATCTCTGAAAATTTCAAGTTGTATTTAAAAGAGAAAATAAATTCATGGTTCTTTATTTAATGGGCCAAATTAGTTTTAAAAAAAAATAAATTAAATTGGGCTATAAAAGAAACTTATGTTTATTAAAGAAAAATGGGCTTTTAATAAAAACAAATGGAGGAGACCTATATATATATGTGTGTACTCATTGTTTATGAAATGAAAATAATTATAAAATTTTATACTGCAAAATTGCACGTGCACAATACGTACAAAAATAAAAAAATAATAATACAAAATAATAATTTTTATAAATGAAAATCAGGGTATTACAACACTCCCTCCTTAGAATAGTTCCGTTCCCGGAACTACAGTCAAGAGCGAGAAACAAAACACTCACAACAAGCAAAAGAAAACACAAAATACAAATCAAGCAAAAAGCTCAGGATAATCCCTCAACATCCTCTCCTCAGACTCCCAAGTAGCCTCTTCAACCAGATAGTTTTTCCAGACTACCTTGACCATCAGTATCGTTTTATTCCTCAAGACTTTCTCCCGATGGTCAACAATCTCGACAGGAGACTCGATGTAATTGAGATCCAATTGCAAACCTTCTGGTACTTCAGGCAAATAATGGCTCGGATCTGGAATATAACCTCTTAGCATAGACACATGAAAGACATTGTGCACCTGAGATAACTCTTCCGGTAACTCAAGCCGGTAAGCAGTTTTCCTGATCTTTTTCAATATCTTATACGGGCCTATAAACCTCGGGGCTAACTTTCCGCCTTTGCCAAATCGAATCACACCTTTACTGGGCGATACTTTCAAAAAGACGAAGTCACCTTCCTCAAACTCAAGGTCCCTTCTCTGGTTGTCTGCATAGCTTTTCTGCCTGCTCCGAGCCTCTACCAACCTTTTCCTGATCAGATCAATCTTTTCAGAGCTTTGCTGCACAAGCTCAGACCCAAATAACTGACGCTCCCCAACTTCAAACCAACAAGAAGGTGTTCTGCACTTCCTGCCATACAAAGCTTCGTACGGTACCATCCCGATGCTAGTCTGAAAACTGTTGTTGTAGATAAACTCTACCAAAGGTAAATACCTTTCCCAACTGCCTCCAAAGTCTAGTACGCAATACTGAAGCATATCCTCAAGAATACGATTGACTCTCTCGGTCTGCCCATCGGTTTGCGGATGAAAAGCAGTGCTGAAATCCGCCTTGGTACCCAAAGCTGTCTGAAGACTCCTCCAGAAATGCGAAGTAAACCGCGTATCTCGATCAGACACAATAGTTGATGGAACACCATGGAGCCTGAGGATCTCGCCAACATACAACTCAGCTAACTTGTCCATCGAAGCAGTGAGTTTCATCGCCAAAAAGTGAGCGGACTTGGTTAGTCGATCGAATATAACCCAAATTACATAATTGCCTTTAGGACTCTTAGGCAAACCCGTAATGAAATCCATACTGATGTTATCCCACTTCTATTCTGAAATAGGTAACGGCTGTAATAGACCTCCGGGTCTCTGATTTTCGGCTTTGACTTGCTGATAAACCTTACACCGCCACAAATTCAGCCACATCCTGCTTCAAACCTGACCACCAGAAATGCGGTTTGATGTCTCTGTATATCTTCGTACTCCCAGGATGTACCGACAAAAGAGTAGCATGCGCCTCCGGAAGAATACTCTCTTTCAGGTCCGCCTGATTTGGAACGCACAGTCTATCTTCGAACCACAACACACCATCCCTGATTTGAAATCCGGACAACCTGCCAGCACCAACCTGCTCCTTCATCTCCAAGATATCAGCATCAACCTCCTGACTTGCAATAATCCTTCCATTCAAAGTAGGCTAAAGCCTCGTCTGAGCTAAGGATGCTCCCAATCCATGCAAGACAACTTCAATACCGGCTCGATCCAATTCTTCCACCAGATGCTTCTGAGTTGTAATCAAATTGGATAAACTGCTCTTGCGACTAAGTTCATCAGCAACAACATTAGCTTTCCCAGGATGATACTTGATCTCAGGTCGCATGTCCTCAAGCACTTCCGACCATCTCCGCTGCCTCAGAATCAGATCCTTCTGCTGGTATATGTACTTCAAACTCTTGTGTTCCGTGTACATGTTCAATTTCTCATCGTACACGTAGTGTCTCCATTGCTTCAAGGCAAAGATAATTGCAGCCAACTCCAGATCATGAGTCGGACAATTCTTCTCATGTGGTCGTAGTTGCCTAGACCCATAAGCGATCACCCTTCCTTCTTGCATTAATACACAACCAAGCCCACGATGTGAAGCATCGCTGTAGACATCATACTCAACAGCTGCTCTAGGCAAAGCCAAAATAGGTGCAGTAGTCAGCTTCTCTTTCAACTCCTGAAAGCTTGCCTCACATTGCTCAGTCCACTTGAAGTCTACATTCTTCTTGGTCAAACCAGTAAGCGGTACGGCTAACTGAGCATAACCTTGAATGAATCTCCTGTAGTATCCAGTCAATCTAAGAAAACTCCTGACTTCCTTCACTGTAGTAGGCCTTACCCAATCTCTCACTGCCTCTATCTTCTGAGGATTAGTTGCCACTCCCTCCTTAAAAAGGATGTGACCTAGGAATGCCACTTCAGATTTCCAGAAATCACACTTGGATAGCTTGGCATACAACTCCTGCTCTTCCAGCTTCTTCAAAACTGCTGCCAGATACTCGGTGTGCTCCTCTTCTGACTTGGAGTACACGAGAATATCGTTGATAAACACCACGACGAAAGAATCAATGAACGGTCTCAGAACTCTGTTCATCATGTCCATGAAGATTGCAGGTGCATTCGTCACTCCAAATGGCATAACTAAGAATTCGTAATGTCCATGTCGAGTTCTAAATACGGTTTTGTGCACATCTTCAGCTTTCACTCGAACTTGATGATATCCTGATCGAAGATCTATTTTGGAGAAAACAGTAGCTCCTTGTAGACGATCGAACAAGTCATCAATTCGGGGAATAGGATACTTATTCTGAACAGTGACCTTATTCAGCTCTCCGTAATCGATACACATCCTCATCGATCCATCCTTCTTCTTTACCAAAAGCAGTGATGCTCCCCAAGGCGACGCACTAGGTTGAATAAAGCCCTTCTCCAACAGTTCCTCAATCTGCTATTTCACCTCATCCTGCTCCACAGGAGCCATCCTATACAGTGCCTTAGAAATGGGTGCACTTCCCGGTCGAATAGTGATGCTCAACTCTACATCACGTTGCGGAGGTAACCCGGGCAAATCATCCAAGAACACAGTCGGATAGTCCCGAACCACAGGAATCCTTTGCACTTCCACAGGAATCTCTTCCTTGCGGATAGCTGCCACCAGCCTGGAACACTTCTTCTTCCCTTGGAAAGTGACTTCAGGTCCACCTGGAGCCTTCACTGTTACCTTCTGGGTCTTGCACTCGAAGCTTGCACTATATACCGACATCCAATCAATGCCAATCATAACATCGACTCCCAAGATAGTCAGCTCGATTAGATCAATCCCGGAGATTCTGTCCCCAATCACAATCTCGCAATCAGCATAGTATCGATCAGTGGTTAAAGTCTCCCTTGATGGAGTAGCTACTGCTAAGATCTTGGCTGGAAAAATCTTCAGTTCAACTCCCAACACTTTAGCAAATTTAGGAGACACAAAAATATGAGAGGATCCAGTATTGAACAAAACAACAGCTTTCATTCCATTCAAATAAAGTTCTCCTATTACATAATACACACTCATTACGTAACAGTTCACTAAATAAACGGAAAAAAGAAACAACATAAACCTTTAAACATCTGCCCTCGTACCAGTGATGACATGATCTACCTCATCGGCATCAGCTTCAGTCAAGGCAAATACTCGTCATTGCTGGTACGGTCTCTTCCCAGTCTGCTGCATTGGTACATCGCGATTAGCATTCCGCAGTTTGGGGCATTGAGATTTGTAATGTCCCGTCTTACCGCAGTTGTAGCAATTTACCGCAGGAGGTCTCATAAAATTATTTCCGGGTATTCCAACCACACTGATAGCGTTCTCCCTAGTCGATTTGAACCTTTGTGCCGATGGTTGTCCCTTGAAATTCCTAGAATTTGCGGGCCTCTTCCCACACTGCCAGTTGTTCCTCCGATTCTGAACAACATGAAACTGCTCCATGTCTGCTTCCGTTTCTGCCGCTCGTTTGACCAGCTTGTCAAACCTCCTGATACCGAGGGGTATCATCCTGGATCTCAGGCTCGACCTCAATCCATGCTCGAACTTACGAGCCTTCTTCGTCTCATCCATCACCAATTCGGGAGGATACCTTGAGAGCTGAGTAAATTTGGTCTCATACTCCCTAACTGACATGCCACCTTGTTGCAGCGACAGAAATTCCATGGCCTTCTTCTCCTGGATGTCTTAAGGAAAGTAATGACTGCGGAATTCCTCCAAAAATTCCTCCCAGCCAAGGACTATGCCTCCCATTGTCCGCTTCATCGACTGCCACCACACAGCCGCATCCTTCTCGAACTGCAGAGTCGCCAACTTCACCTTGCTGCCTTCAGGGGTCTCCAAAACTTCGAAAATAGTCTCTACCTGCCGAATCCAGTAGTCAGCCGTGTCAGGGTCTGACTTTCCTTCAAACACCGGTGGTTTCATCCGTTTAAATGATTTCACGAGTTTGATTGCTTCGGGCACCGGATTTGCAGGCACCCTTCCCTGATTCTGATTCATGGCCATGGCATTGAGTGTCTGATAGACCCTTGCTAGTTCCGTTTCCAAGTCCAAACCTTCACCATTTCTTGCTCGTCATCCAGCCATGTTCTGATGCAAAAGATCCATTAAATTCGAAGTATGAAACATGAACTTTTGAATCAATATTTCCATTTCATTGAATTTCAAACTTTATACATTCGAATTTAAAACATTTTTGACATCAAAATGAAAGCAGTAGACGATACAACGATCTAACTCCTATGGTTCCTCTTGGCTTCACGAAGCTCTCCCCGTAGTTCTTCAACTTCTTCCTTCAGTACATCGGTCATGTTTTTCCTCTTCTCGAGTTCCCATACACGATGACTGAGAACTACAAAATCATCCTTGTGCTTTGCCAACTGAGCCTCCAATAGTCCGACTCTCTCTCTCGCAGAGTTTCTACCTGCCTCAGAAAAGATATCACAAGACTACTTGGAACTGGTTCTTCTTCGTCAGAAGAGTCATCAGATGAGTCCGGAGGTGGAGTGATCTCTCGGGACTCAGACCATTCCTCTCCGTCGGAGTCTGCTTGCCCTGGGTAGTACTCTTCCTCGGAATCTGCTTGACCAGGATAATAATCTTCCTCTATGATATGCCAATTATCGTCTCCAGCAGGGTCGAAGTGATCAGCCATCTTAGAAAAAGGGAGGAAGAAGCATAAGTCATAGAGCAACACAAATGTAAGTAACTTACATTTAAATCTCTAGACTCAACACACACTCTAATGTCCACTTCTAGGGTGTCGTTCCTTATAAATTTGTACTAGTGTGAAGCGTGGCTCTGATACCACTCTGTAACACCCCGAATTCCAAAACATAACTGAATTCGAGATTCCACAGGATCTTTACACTTTTTTCGTACAATTTTACAAGGAATTTAAAACTTTTCACTTTACATCAGAGTTACAAGAAATCTTTACACTTTACATTTTACAGCAGAAGCAAATTTACAACATTTATATACAGGTACATCAACATTTGAATAATCTCTAAGCATCAGTTCTCCTTTAATCTTTATCATGTCATTTATCCTACATACAAAACTGTGGGTACGTCAGTTTATTCAACCGACGAATATTATACACGGCCATCCTCTCTATGCCGGAAACAGTATAATTGATTTTCCATATTTAATAAACACAAACTTGTTCACATATCAAACTAAGGGGAATACCGTATTGATGTCGTGTTGTGATTGTGCACTTAGTCTTTAATGCAGTTATTTATATTACATGACACTAATGTGCACTTGTTCGGATTCTATGCATTCCATACTACATAGGTCCGAGGGCAAGCCTCTTAATCGTTCTTCATCTTGTAGGGTTCAATCCCTCGTCATGACTTAATCTACTACTGCAGCTACGGTAAGTATCCTAGATGTTTTCTGACATACGAACTTATGTCTAGGCGCCATGGAGGGAATCCCAACACACTGACACATGACTCATCATGCAGGCATCTTGTGGTAATTCAGCTCCTACCATAGACATGACACCACCGACAGTCGTCAAACACCCCACGAGCGTCGCCACCGGGACGGTACTCTGGAGTAGTATCCACGCCCTATCATGACTCATCATGGGACATCCTGGAAATACTCTCTCGCCGCCAATCCAATGGCCCTCATACTCAATGTTTTTCTCTTACTTTCATCACATCTTCACTATGTAACTAATCCTTAATTTAATGAAATTATGAACAAAATCAAATCTCTTAGAGTTAGCCCTCTCACTACTACCAATCTTATTTCTTTTATTTTACAATGACCAAAACTTGGTCTTTGCAATTTCAATTATCATATCTCATCACTTTTCACTTGTCGGTGTGAATTTTGGCTACACCCTAATTTTTAATTTCAATTCACAAATTCACAATCTGAGTTGTCATACTCAAGAACATGTCTCTTTTTCAATCACATGATTTTCCAATCTCTTCATGAGTCAATAATCATACATGGAGTTCAATTATATATCATGCATTTCATAACCAACATTTATTTCCACATTTAAAATCACATCACAAAATATCTAGTCAAAGTGAATATTCACAACCTCACTATTGTCAGACTATTCTTTAATAATAATAACTCATATAAAAAATTCACAATTATATTTTCCTTCCATCAATTTTGCTTTTTAACATTTACATTAATTACCTCATGAAAATCCACATTTTTTACGAAATTATAATTATAAAAAAAAATAGTTTCGAGTACAATTTCACCTCAAATACATTTTATTTTAGTTCAATAACTCCAAATAAATTTTCATAGGTTGTACTCATCTATACTAGACCACACGTCATAGGAATTTTCTCACAAAAGACGACAGATTTATTTGAAGCTTCGGGAAAGTTGACTGTCGAATATGGTCAGTCAGCTGTAGCGCAATAATGCAAATTTCGAAAATAAGGAGGTCAGGGAAGTCGACTGTAAAATGTAGTAAGTCGGCTGTCCTGCGATATTTTAAAACTCGGAATCAATGATCAAGGCAGTCGATCGTTGCACATGGCCAGTCTACTGTACTGCGGGGTTTTTCAATTCTCCAAATATGATTTAAATTTGTGTACTACTCTTTTCATAATTCATTTGACATTCCTCGAACACAACTTGGTATAAAAATTTCCTACATCAATTCCCTGTTTTTTCCTCTTTCATAAACCCAAAACATATTATAATTTATTCATTCTAAACAATATCATGAAAGCCCAACTAAACTCACAAAACAAACAATTTCATCTACTAGCATTTTGTACTTAGTTTTGATATTAACAACAATTCTAATTCATATACTCCATAACTACAAAACGATCAGCATACAACATAAGATTCATGACAAGATAACATGCAATCTACCAAGCAATCAATTTAATCAACTAGCAAGTCCTTTTTCCAATTAAGTGTATTCTTATTAGTTTCTTTCATGCATTATCATTTCAATCACCCCTAACATGGTATCTAATTAGAAATATAGAAAACCAACCCACCTTATTTGGAGAGAAAGATTCACAACACCTCCTAAACGAAAGAGTCCTTCTTGAGCTTGCCAACCGAATGCGCCTCCTCCTCCTTGATGTGCAAACCGATGCTTCCCAAGTGCAACCTGAACCTTCTTAGTAGCCGGCCTCCTTGTTGCAAGCACATACAAAACCCACTCTCTCGATCTTTTATTCTCACTTCCTACTAATAACTCACTACTAATAATTGTATTTTCTTACTATAGGTTTGGAGAATGAAGAGTGCAAGAGTAACTAGGCTAGGGGGGGGGGGTATTTATATTAAAATTTGGGACAAATAAAGGGCTAGGATTTATCTAGAAGTTAAGGATCAAAGGCTAGGATTTAAGGAGAAGTTGTAGTAACCAACCATGATCCAAACAACTACCTCCCACAACTCCACTTCTCCTTTCCTTTCCCTCCCATTCAAAACCGGCCAAAGTGGAGTGTACAATGCACGTGCATTCAATAGTCCCCAATTTTAAAAGTTGTACATTTTATTCTTTATAAAAAATAATCTATAAAAATTTCAAGTTGTATTTAAAAGAGAAAATAAATTTATTGGCCTTTATTTAATGGGCCAAATTAATTTTTAAAAAAAATAAATTAAATTGGGCTATAAAAGAAACTTATGTTTATTAAAGAAAAATGGGCATTTAATAAAAACAAATGGAGGAGACCTATACATATATATATATATGTGTGTGTGTACTCATTGTTTATGAAATGAAAATAATTATAAAATTTTATACTGCAAAATTGCACGTGCACAATACGTACAAAAATAAAAAAATAATAATACAAAATAATAATTTTCATAAATGAAAATCAGGGTATTACAGATCGACCTCCGAACTCGCTTGAATAAATGACGAGCCCCTAAGGAAGTCCCTCAACCTGAGCACCCAGGGGCCTCGAGAGTCCGGATCCCCTGTAGACCAAGGACCAGAAGATCCCCTCCGTGTCCTCGATGGAGAAGTCATACTCTAGTAAGCCGAGCCATACCTAGGGACCGCCGAGCTGGAGGGGCACCAGTCACTCAGGTCGAGCTTCAGAACTTTAAACAAGATATCATGCGAGCTCTTAATATTGCCACGAGCCAGGATTAGCGAGCCCCTAATCCTCGCCATACCGCTACACATGAAAGAGAGTCCCGAGGGTCGACCAGATCCGACCGAAGGGATCACTCGATCCACTACCGTCTCCACGAGATGGAGAGGCTCCTCAACAGGATCAATCATGAAGAGGAACAATGACTAATAGGTTCTGTCCAAGCAAATCCCCCTTTTCCAGGGCCATCATGGAAGCTCTGGTACCCGAAGCCTTTAGGCCACCCTGCTTTGAATCCTACAATGGGGAGTCGGACCCGGCCGATCATATTGAGAGTTTTAAAACTCTCATGATGATTCATCAAGCCTCAGATGCGCTCCTCGGCAAGGCTTTTCCAGCAACGTTGAGGGGACCAGCGCAAGAGTGGTACTCCCATCTATCCCTAGCCTCCATCTTCTCATTCAAACAGTTTGAGGAGCTCTTCCTCACCCACTTCGTTGGCAGTCGCCGAGCCAAGAAAACGAGTGCATCTTTGCTAGCACTCAGCCAAAGAAAGAGTGAACACCTAACAGATTACGTTCGGCGCTTTACTGCCGAAGTCCGGTCTATTGCCTCCCTCAACCAATCGGTAGCCTCTGCGGCATTCAGGCACAACATCACTAATGCCGACCTCAGGGCGTCCCTTACCAAGAAGCCTTCTCGGGACTTTTCGGAACTCCTGCTTAAGAGCGAGAAGTACATCTGAGCGGAAGAGGCTTTCAAACCCCCCCCCCCCCCCCCCCCCAATCTTGAGGAGTCATCTTCTGGGAGCAAACGGAAGAATACAAGTGAAGAAGGACCCTAGAAATTTCAGAAAGATGACAATGGTCAGCACTATCCAGCTTCTCATTTTGAGAAGTTCACTCCCCTCAATGCTAGTATATCAGCAGTTCTTATGGAGGTGGATAAGGAAGGGCTACTCCGCGGTCCCCCTAAAACAAATACCCCTGGCAATAAAAGGAATAGGGATAAGTGGTGCCGCTTTCATAGGACCACGGTCACGACACGGATGATTGTCGGGCTCTCAAAAAGGAGATCGAAGAACTCATACAATGGGGACACCTGACTAAGTTCGTCAAAAAAGACGAGGCCGATCCTCCACCCCGAGGAGCCAACAATCGAACCGAGAGGCCCAACGAATTCCAAGACTCCGAACCTGGGGCCATCCTCCACCTTATCCATGGAGGTCCAATGGGGGAGAACCAAACTCCTCCCAAGATGCCTTCATCCTATCGTAGAAGTAGATTTTCAGTGTTTAATAAGGCCGACGCTTGTAACACGGCCAAAAACATGTAATAATGTTTTGCCCCATTGAAGCGGCCACTTAGTTTGTTTCAATAAAACTTAGCTTTTTTCTATTGAAAATTATTGCATTTGACTCATTTCTATGTCTTTGAGCGGCAAGTTAGAAGTCCATCATGTCCTACAGGGCTGCTCCCACAACTTACTAAGCTCAAAAGATAAGTTTGGAGTCCAACATTTGGTTCGACGTCGCTTTAACCACTTGCAAACGAGCAATTGCAGAGCAGCTCACCATTCGGAATTGCTCCTACAACCTGTTGATAACTCCGTAACAACTAATTCGAATTTCGCAATCATGGTTCCAAACTGCCCTCACGGCTTGCAAGTATGCAGTTTCGGGGCTTAAAACGAACATTCATACTACTCTCACTACTGGTTAAATTTTGTAACAAACGAGTTCGAAACTCAACTTTTCTCTAGAGTTCTCCTCAAACTCATCTCCCAAACGGCTCTCTCCTAAAACCTGACTACGCTCCTCCTCTCGCTAACCCCCTGAGCGGCCTTCTTCCAAGAGAGTTCGGAGCCTAAATCGTCTAGAGACGCTCCTTAAAACTTGCCTCCAAGAGCGGATTCCCCCTAGAGTCATACAAAGCTCTTCTCAACTTTATGAAGGCGAAGATGTTGCGGGACTATTTTGACCATGAAGAAGGCTGATTCTTCAACTGACTTCTGGACAGAAAATGTTGATCTTCGAGTCAGCTTCGAAACGAGGGGTCACACACCCCAATCCGACTTACGTAGCACCGGAAAGCCAGTTACAATACAACTGCTTTGAAGCCTCCCTGACCCTCGGCAACTCTCACCGAGCATTCTCGACACCGACGTCAAAATGAGAGAAAAATTTATCAAAAGTCAATGGTCAACGTTGACTGAGTCAACGGTCAACTGTTGACCACCGCGTGTCAAGCCGCCGAAGCCTTTCCTGGGTTCGGAAACTCGATCCGAGCATTCTTGCCACCAAACTAGAAAATGGAGAAAAACTCTCCGCCTCAAGATTCGTGCTCAATCATGATCCACGGCTCATATTCGCACGAATTCTCAAAAAAAGGAAGAGAAAACTATATATGTATACTAGGTTTGCCCGTTGACACGTGCCTACGGTACGTCTTCGAACGGTGCACCTGGTTTGATTATATAAAATAGTTTTGGAAGTCCAGCAAAATAATTGAAGTAGCAAACATATTATATGAGAAAGCATTATATCTACCTTTAAGCTCAACCATCGTCTTCTTGATCATTAGTTTGAACTTACCTGAAATGCATATAGTTTGTTAGAAACATTGCACAAAGTTTTTTTTAAACTTTAGCATCACTTTTAGATGCTTGTAATAGTTATGTAAGGACATTATCATATAAGTTTTATAGAGCTTACTCTAATTCCATAACCACTATGAGCATGTCTAAATACAATGGTAAACCAGGTGTAGGTGTGAAAGTGTCTACAATACCAATAATCTAAACATTTGTTTGTCTGACTCAGTTTGCAATTGAAATATCTCTTATTATTATTTCAACCAAAATGAAATACATGAAGTTCTCAAAACTCTAATCCAAGCTAATTATTTCTTTTATCTCCACTTTGTCTCCCCATTGCACCTTTATAAAAAAAACAGAATGGATAAATAACAAATTTACTTTAGCTGTCTTTATTGAGTGAAGAGTTTGATCCCTTCACTGGTAAACTCTAGTCATCCCAATCCTATATATCAAAACATACACTTAAAAGGTCTTATATGTTATGTTATCCATGGTTTCTAATAACCAGTGAAGGGAACACTTCACGATAGTATTTTACTTTTGTTGTAAAGAAATTAATATTACATATTTGTCAAGGTATTTTAATTTGCTGGTCAGCTTACCTGTCCTGCTATGGTTTAGAAGCCCAAATTGAAGCCACCAAATAATCCATCTCTTACTTGCGTACACCTTAAATCAAAACCAATAAAAAACTATCAAATAAATCACCAAATTAAATTTTTTTAAACCCAAAAATAAAAAAATTATACCTCTCTAAACTTAGATCCCATGCACACAAAATTTGAGTCAGCAAAAAACTGAGTAATCCCTTGCACACACAAAATAAAAAATTAGAATGAGAATTCGGTTAATGAGATAAAATTAGAGTCGTCACATCGCATACAGAGGCTCTCCATTCGGTGGAGGGGAGTCGCCGATACATAGTCACTTGATATTCGCGCACTATTTGGTGGAGGGGAGTCACCGATACGAAATCAGTAGCAGATTAGATATCGGCGACGACCTCTTGGTTGGGGTTTGACATTGGATTTGGATTTGGATTTGCTTTGAGATTTTCAAATTTTCAAATTTTCAAAATTTTGAAATTTTAATTTTTTTTATTTAAATATTTAAAATTTTTCAATATTTTTAATTTTAAAATTTTCAAAATTTTTTAAAAATTTAAAATTTTCAAAAATTTTTAAAAATTTAAAATTTTCAAAAATTCAAAAAATTCAAAAATTTTTGAAATCTAAAAAATTTTTAAAATTCAAAATTTTAATTTATTATTTTATTTTATTAAATTTTTAAAAAAAATTTCAATTTTTTAAATAATTTTTTATAAGTTTTTGATTTGTTACGAATTATTTTTAAAGTTTTTAAAGTTTTATTTTTTTAAAAAAATTTTAAAATTTTTATTTTAATTTATTTTTAAATTTTTATTAAATTTTTTTTTTTAATTTATAATTTTTAAAATTAACTTTTTAATTTTTTTTTATAAGTTTTTGATTTTTTTGAATTATTTTTAAAGTTTTTGAATTTTTAAATTTTTAAATTTTTAAGTTTTAATTTTTGTTTCTTTTTTTGTTTTTTTTATTTTTTAAAATTTTTATTTTCTTAATTATTTGAATAGAAGAGAGAGAGAGAGAAATAATTAAATAAATAAAGGATTTGCTTTGGGTGGGGATTTGAATTTGAGTTTTAGGGGGAAACTTTTGGGGGGGGGGGGATGTGTTTTGTGGGGTTAGATCTGGGGCTTTGATTTTGGGGGGATTGAAGGAGAGGCACATGATAGCTTTCTTTATGTTTTATTTTATATATATACTAGATTTGCCCATGGGCACGTGCCTACGGCACGTCTTCGGAACGATACAACACACGAAAAGCCCTGTAAACAGTAAAACAACAATTATGTACTTCAAGTTTGAATAATATGACAATAATTAGTTGTAAATAGAAGTCCATGTTTCTATTAGTATATGTTGAAAAATAATTATAAATGAGGGTGTAAAATCCAACTTCTTAGAACTTTAAGGATGGAAAATGATGAAATTTAACCGTTGAAGATATATTTGTTATTTTCAATATAATATGTGCAATAAAAAAAATATAAAAATTCTGAAAATTTTACAAACCTGAAATCTTCTAAATCTAAATTTTTAAGTAAATAAAGAAAGAATGGGAGAGAGAGAGAGAAAGAGAAAAATATGAAAAAGTGAACGGAGAAGAGAGAAGAGAGAAGATAGAGATAGTAATAAAGTAATGAGTTTTTTAGTTTTGGGGGGAAAAATTTAATTTTGGGATTTGAAATTTTGGGCGGAAAAATATGTTTTGGAAGAATCAATCTAAACCATTGAATTTAGGGGAGAATGAATGAGAGCCACTTGATAGCTTTCTTTGTAATTTATTATATATATATATATATATATATATATATATAGGTTTGCCCGTTGACACGTGCCTACGACACGTCTTCGAAATGGTACACCTTATTTGATCATATAAAATAGTTTTGGAGGTCCAGCAAATTAATTGAAGTAGCAAACATAGAGCAAAAGAACATATTATATGATTTTTTTTTGAATTATTTTTAAAGTTTTTAAAATTTTAATTTTTTTAGTTTTTTAATTTTTAAAAATTTTTAAAATTTTTATTTTCTTAATTTTTTGAATTGAAGAGGGAGGGAGAGAGAAAAAAATAATAATTAAATAAATATAGGAGTTGTTTTGAGTGGGGATTTGAATTTGAGTTTTGTGAGGAAACTTTTGGTGGGGAAAATATGTTTTGTGAGGTTAGATCTGGGCCTTTGATTATTGGAAGGATTGAAGGAGAGCCACTTGATAGCTTTCTTTGTGTTTAATTATATATATATATATATATATATATATATAGAGAGAGAGAGAGAGAGAGAGAGAGAGAGAGAGGTGAGCCTCATATAGAGTCCATACAAAGTGATTATACTCATTTGGCGGGGCCATTATGGAAGATCCACTCCGTCCATCATGTTTATCATGCTAATGGACATATGTGTAGAAAAAATGAAGTGGTTTGGAGGTCATTCACCCATGCATTATGTGCTGAAAAATGAACGATTTCAACAGTAATATAAATCGAACCACAAATTAGACCCACATGATACATGGGTGAATGACCTCCAAACAACTTGACTTTTTCTACACACATTTATTAGCATGATAAACATGATGGACGAAGTGGATCTTCCATAATGGCCCTACCAAGTGAGTATAATCACTTTGTATGAGGAAAATTTCCTCATACAAATATAAGGCTCACATTACATATATATATATATATATATATATATATATATATATATATATATATATATATATATATATAAGTAAAAGGGATATGAGCAACTTGCTTATTTAATAAATGAGCAATTGATGAGGTGGTATGCATGTGATACATTGAGTATCTAACCACTTTTAGGATTTTCCAATCACATGCATGCCACCTC
The DNA here is from genome assembly GCA_017893485.1 of Hemerocallis citrina. Taxonomy (NCBI): domain Eukaryota; kingdom Viridiplantae; phylum Streptophyta; class Magnoliopsida; order Asparagales; family Asphodelaceae; genus Hemerocallis; species Hemerocallis citrina. Next base: position 263,214,518 of record CM030359.1, read on the forward strand.
ATCACTTGCTCATTTACTAAATGAGCAAATTGCTCATACCCTTTTTTCCCTATACATATATATAATAATAATAATAAAACACAAAGAGCTATCAAGTGGCTCTCCTTCAATCTTCCCAAAATAAAAGGCTTAAATCTTACCTCACAAAACACATTCCCTTCCCCCCCTCCCCACCAAGTTTCCCCCAAAACTCAAATTCAAATCCCCTTACCCAAAACAACTCCTTTATTTATTTAATTATTTTTTTCTCTCTTCTAATCAAAAAATTAAGAAAATAAAAAATTTTAAATTTTTTTTAAAAAGAAAATATTAAAAAACTTAAAAATTTAAACACTTTAAAAATAATTCAAAAAAATCAAAAAAAATAAAAAATTATAAAAAAATTATAATTTTTTTTAAAACAATAAAAAACATATATTTTTTTAAATTTTTAAAAATTTTAAAAATTTTATAATTTATATTTTTTTTGAAATTTTAGAAATTTTGAAAATTTTGAAAATTAAAAAAAAATTCAAAAATTTAAAAAAATTAAAATTTTTAAATTTTTTCAAAAAAATAAAATTTCAAAATTTCAAAATTTTGAAAAATTTTAAATTTTGAAATTTTGAAAATCTCAAAGCAAATTCAAATCCAAATCCAATGTCGAACCCCAATCAAGAGGTCGTCGCCAATATCTGATCCGCTGCTGGTTCTGTATCGGTGACTCCCCTCCACCTAATCGAGCGCGAATATCAAGCGACTCCGTATCGACGACTCCCCTCCACCGAATCGAGAGCCTATATATGCGATGTGACGACTCTAATCTCATCTCATTAACCGAATTCTCATTCTTATTTTTTAATTTTTTGTGTGCAGGTGATTACTCAGTTTTTTGCTGACTCGAAGTTTGTGTGTGCATGAGATTTAAGTTCAGAGAGGTATGATTGTTTTATTTTTGGGTTTAAAAATTTTTAATTTGGTGATTTATTTGATGAGTTTTTAATTACTTTTGATTTAAGGTGTACACAAGTGAGAAGGATTATTTGGTGACCTTAATTCGGACTTCCAAACCATAGCAGGACAGATAAGCTGAATAGCAACCTAAAATAACTTGGCAAATATGCAACATTAATTTCTTTACTATAAGAGAAAATACTATCGTGAGGTGTTCCCTTCACTCGTTATTAGAAACCATGGATAATATAACATATAAGAACTTTTAGTATATGTTTGAATATATAGGATTGGGATGATTGGAGTTTACCAGTGAAGGGCACAAACTCTCCATCACGAAAGAGATATTTATCCATTTTGAATTTTTTTTTAATAAAGGTGCAATGGGGAGACAAAGTGGAGATAAAAGAAATAATTAGCTTGGATTAGAGTTTTGAGAACTTCATGTATTTCATTTTGGATGAAATAATAATAAGAGGCATTTCAATTGCAAACTGAGTCTCAAACAAACAAATATTTAGATTATTGGTATTGTAGATACCTTCACACATGCACTTGCGTTACCATTGTATTTAGACATGCTCATAGTGGTTATGAGATTAGAGTAAGTTCTATAAAACCTATATGATAATGTCATTGCATAACTATTACAAATATCTAAAAGTGATGCTGAAGTTAAAAAAAACTCTATGCAGTGTTTCTAACAAACTATATGCATTTCAAGTAAGTTCAAGCTAATGATCAAGAAGGCGATGGTTGAGTAGATATACTACTTTCTCATATAATATGTTTGCTACTTCAATTAATTTGCTGGACCTCCAAAACTATTTTATATAATCAAACCAGGTGCATCGTTCCGAATACGTGCCGTAGGCACGTGTCAACGGGCAAACCTAGTATATATATATATAAAGGGGTTAACAGGTCGGGTTCGGACCCGCTACCTACAACCCTCCTTCATCCTCCTCTTCTTCTTCTCCTTCAGACTTCCTCGCCAAAAACCCAAAAAAAAAAAATTAAGGGAAAAATCCATTGTTGTGCTTCGCAACCTTCACAACGTCGAGCTCCCTCTTCAACCTCGAGCCTCGACCAAGTTCATCGTCACCTTCGGCATGATCAAGCCCAATGCTGAACTCCACTGTCGAGCTCCAACCTCGACTCCAACTCTCCGAGCTCCCTCGTCGAGCTCGGAACCCATCACCTCCATCAATGCCTCATCGACCCTCTCCTTTCCTTCTCAGTCGTCGACCTTACTGATGTTGAGCCCCCTCCATTTTGAGCTTCCTCGTCGAAGCTTCGCCAAGCTCCGTTGAGTTCCCGCTCCACCTCGCCAACCTCCACTCCTCGCCGACCTTCTCCATCTCCGAGCTCCCATATTTTGAGCTTCCTTGTTGAAGCTCCGCCGAAGCTCTGAGCTCCTCGCCTAGCTCGTCGCCGACCTCCATCTCCCATGCCAAAGCTCCAAGCTGATGTCGAACTCCCTATCGCGAGCTCCGACATCGAGCACCCCTCGTCGAAAACCCACCGTGCTCCAACTTCCTCGCCGAGCTCCTCTCTCCTCGTCGAGCTCCCACGTTGAGCTTCGTCGTCCACCTTCACCCATGTCGAACTCCCCATCGCGAGCTCCCCTCGTCGAGAACCCACTGTGCTCCAACTTCTTCGCCGAGCTCTCCCTTTCGTCGACGTCAGCTTCTCCAAACCCATCGCCAAAGCTCGACCTCACGAGCTCCTCACTCCGTCGAGCGCCCTCACCAAGCTCGTCCCCATATCGAGGAGATCCCCTCGTTGAGCTCCTCCCTTTGAAGCTCCACAGACACCCTCGACGAAGAAATCATGTATGAGACGTAGGAAGGAGAAGGCACAGAAGAAGGCAGAGGTCGGAAGAAGAAAAAGAGAAGAAGAAAAAATTAACTGACGCCACGTGTCAGCGATCCGGAGTGCCACGGGGGTCGGCAGCTCGATCCGAGCATTGCTGCCACCGACGCCCAAATGAGAGAAAAACTGCCTCCTCCCGGTGCGCGCTCGCTTGATCGTGATTAACACACAGGATTGTACCACGTCACCAGGTAAATATTTATTTATTTATTTAATTGAATTAGTTGAATTAATATTTTTTTAAAAATTCAAAAGTTTAATTTAAAATCGATAAAATTAATTAAAAATTAAAAAATTAATTATTAATTCAGAAAATAATTTTAAAAATTCTGAAAATATAATTATTAAATTTGAATAATTAATTAAAATTTACAAAAAAATTAATTATTTAATTCGAAAATTGAATAAAAAATTCAAAAAATGATTAAAATCAGAAAAAAATAGAAAAATATGGAAAAATCACTAAAAATTCAAAAAAATCTGAGAATAATTTTACGAACCCAGAATAACACCGTTACACCTCGAACAAGATCCAAACTCCCCCGAGAACTCCGATAAATTCTATAAGCCATTAAAAACGGGCGAACTACTCATCAAAGGCTGTAACACTCAGTCTCCAGGAGTGGGAGGCTTGTGATATGGCTAAAAATAGAACCAAATCGGGATCGTTCAAATTGGGCACGAATCTTAAAGCACTCAGGGGTAAAATGGTAATTTCACCTACAAACGGGTCTGAGTTGAAAACTAGGTCTTTCTTCAATGCCCAATAATCCAAAAACAGATCTGTCCTACTGCTTACTGGGTCAGGGTAACAACCCTTTACAAACCAGCCCAGATCATTTAAAGAGTAATTTAAATTCATAGTTATCTCTAAGAGACGGTTTAAACCAAATCTCTTAACATGAAACGATTTAAACTCTACATCTTATCTAAAAATTCCGGGACATAGGGATAAATAATTATCTCTAAACAGTCTCTAAAGGCGACTATAAATACCCCTCTACCTACACCATAAAAAAGGTAATCAATATCTTTCCACATAAAAGCTCTTTCATAATCTTCCTAATTATTGACTTGAGCGTCGGAGGGTTCGTCGCCGGGATCCATCCCGGTGTATCAAACTTTTTGCAGGTCAATGACAGCGGCAAGAAACCAGTCAAACGCCGGTGAGAGTAAACATGTTTGCCTTATTTGTTTCTAAAATAATCCAAAAAATAATCTGTTTGCTCTCATACCAAAATCAGCAGCAAAAGGTACGTTAGGATACGTTTAAATAAAATAAGTAAAAATAATTAATAATATATATTAGATCCATATTCTTATCAACTATGAGATTAGGTTTCTGTAGTTGTTTTATCTGCATGTTTACAGGACATCAGTATTCTTATCATTATTCTTATCACTAATTTACAGGACATCAGTATGTTATGCAGTATGTTATGTAAGTGTTTACAGGACATCAGTATGTTATGCAGTATGTTATATAAGTGTTTACAGGACATCAGTATGTTATGCAAGTGGTTACATGACATCATCAGCAAAAGCAAAAGCAAAAAAAACAAAAAAACAAAAAAAACAAAAAAACAAAAAAAACAAAAAAAAACAAAAAAAACAAAAAAAACAAAAAAAATAAAATCAAAAAATCAAAAAATAAACTAAAAAATTTATTAAAAAACCCAAAACGTATCCCAAAACGTATCCCGACGTATCCTCGACGTATCCCAGCGTATCCAAAGCGTATCCGATATTTTTTTAATTTTTTATTTAATTAAATCCTCCGGATACGTATCCGATAGGTATCCGCCACGTATCCAACGCATATCGCATCCGATACGTATTAGATACGTGATACGTGACCCCCGGAGTGTATCCGTACTTTATAGTTCATGTGTCTACCCATATCACTTCATCAATGGCAGCAGTAGACAAGGAACACACTGGCAAGGGGAAAGGATAATGGCAGAGTTATTCAAGTAGTATAGAATATAGATGGTACATATTTAGATCAAAATTTTCTTTTGCGTAAACAAAGCCCTCTGCATTTTATTAACAAGGATTTAACAAAACAATTAACAGACCTCCATGGACACAGAAGAAATCTTTACACTCGATATGTAGAGAACTGGTTATATCTTTCATTTCCAGCGAACTATACAAGGATTCATGACATATAATTAACATGTGATGTTTTCCTGCTTCCAGAATTTCTCAGAACTAGTTCAGAAACCGTGGTTTATCACATTATTTCATCACATAAACATACGGTTCGATCTACTTGCAATTTGTGTACTGTGCTTGGCTATTTTGAAACAGACAACATGCAAGAGATAAGAGGATATTGTGAAAACACCTAATAAATGCTTAATTGAAAATATAACATGACTAGATAAAATTTGATTGATGGTCACAAGTAAAGAAAATCTAAGAAAACAGTTACCTGCAAATGGGATCAACAAAAACACGACAGTGTCTAGCATGGTTCCCAATGTCTGGACTATGTTTGAAGACATAAGATTAGAAACGTGCTCCTCAAGTTGCTTCTTTGCATCTTGCCTGCTTACGTTGGCAATCGCCAGCTTCTCTGGAGGCAACTCATCCTCCTCTTGGACTGCATTATTGTATTTGATTGCCAAATTCAACATCTCCTGCTCACATACCCCACAATCATAAAACTCATATCAGTTACAGGATTAGCAGTTGTCTTGAAAGTTTTAATCCTTCAGCAATCTTAGTGAGAAAATAAACCAATGTCAGGGCAGTTTTACCAGGTCCTGTAAGGAAGACTGATGAGCACTCTGGTTTTTACTTGGGTTGTGAACATAAAGTTTTGTGACTTACCAAAATATTGATTTATTTGGGGTTTTCTAAAAGGAATACCAAACAAATTTCCATCAAGTAACAAGACTGGCAGCATGGTTTTAAATTTCGGATTTCGGACTCGTCTTGGCAAGTGGTGTTTCGTCTCGGATCAGAGATATCGTCGGAGATCTCAGAAAAATGTGATCATATCGGATGTTCATTTCTTATACTCAATAAATATATTGTTTTATTACTAAATAAGATATTCTATGCCCTACATGTCATTTATCATATAAAATATTGTATAATGTAATTAATGACATGAATCAATTACGATAAATCTTCGCATAATTTAACAATAATATAGAAGAGAATGTAAAATAAGTATATAACTAAATTGAATTTGCATTGATTTGGAAAAGTGTATTAGTTAATAAACTTACTTGACTTTACGTATATACAAACAATAGCGATACAAAATCCTCACATTATTTTAGCTTAATGTCCTATATTGAAAGACATATATGCAAGCAAAACAATTTTTTTAAAATATATTCACTGATGTGGCAAAAAATAGGGGTTTAATCGAGATCGTCCAAATCGGACACGAATCCTGAAGCCCAGGGGTAAAATAGTAATTTCACCTACACACGGGTCTGAAGCAGGTACTGGGTCTCCTTCTCACAGATCCAGTAACCCGCGAACGGATCCACCACGACTGGGTGCGGGTCTCAACCCGCAATAAACCCGGTCCAACAGGATAGAATTAGGGTTTCTGATTAATATTAATCAACGACCCTGATTCATATCTATCCTTTCACTGGGGATTAGGGATTACATTCCTAATCTGTTTACAAGGAGAATATTCCTTATCAGATCACGGGGATCACATTCCTAATCGGTTCCCTAAGACGCCTATAAATACCCCCCATCCATCTCCATTAAGAGGTAATCAATCTTTCACCAGTTTTTGCGCTCTTTCATAGTCTTCCAGATTACTGACTTGAGCGTCGGAAGGTGCGTCGCCGGGAACAACCCCGGTGTCTCGCACTTTTTGCAGGTTCGTGGCGGGAGCGACGATCGAACCCCGACGGAACAGGTATACAGGTTTACTATTCAGTTTTCCTAAGAATCCACAAATACTATCTGTTTGCCCCCACACCAAAATTAGCGGCAACAGATTGGCACCGTCTGTGGGAACCTAACGAATAGAAACCTCCCCTCTTCCCGGTGAACAGATCTTCTCCAGCCATGCCTCCTAGGAAAGTCAGATCAAGAGGGTCCAATCGAGGACCCAACCCCGATCAGCAGCAAGAAGTCCCCATCCAGCCTACCCAACAGCAGGGGCAACTTCCTCCTACGGCGGAAGACCCGCTCCAACAGGACCTTCCTCCTCCAAATCAGCCTCCTCCAAAGGGTCCTAACCCTCAAAAACAGCCTCTTCACCAAGAACACGTCTCCATCCACAACGCCTCTACGGACTCTATGACCTCCCATCATCCCCGAGCCTCTGGTCGCCATAATACCGCCCTCAACCGCCAAAAAGATGATGACCTCCGCCGCCATCTGGATGAAAAGCGGGCCTGAGAGGGAACCTCCCGCCAACACCGTCCGGACGAGCGGTCCCCTCGCCATCGGGAATATAGAAGGTCCCCTAACCGAAGGGGTCGGAAAGAATCCCCCGAGCACTACCGAAGAAGGCCGCACTCCCCTGCAGGTCGGCAACAGCCCAGGGACAATGAGGCACCCATCACGCGTGCCGAGTTCCAGCAGTTCCAAGCGACCGTCCTACAAGCTCTCAACCTCCGTCCCAACACCAACGCACCCAAGGTTCCATCTCCTCCCCCGGTCCGAAGCCCTCGCCAACGGTCCCCCTCTCCTCGTCCTGCTCCTAGCAACTCCCGGCGTACCCCAAGTCCTCGTCACTCCCGAAGTTACCATCGCCGTAGCCCTTGCTCTCCCTCATACGAAGACGAGTCTAGAGGCTCGGCTGATTACCGTCGGAGGGATGACACCATGTACCGCCATCTTCATGAAGTAGAGAGGCGCCTGGGCCAGATAGACCGAGAAGAGGGGCTTAGGGGGACCCTACGTCCAAGCCGACCCACTTTCTCCCGAACCATAGTGGATGCACCTGTGCCGTTCGGTTTCAAACCTCCCTAATTTGAGACTTACACCGGGGAGACCGACCCCATTGATCACATCGAAAGCTTTAAGACCCTGATGCTCCTCCATCAAGCTTCCGATGCCCTCCTCTGCAAAACCTTCCCCGCAACTCTCAAGGGCCCAGCTCGAGAATGGTACTCTCGCCTTGCCCCCTCCTCGATATTCTCCTTCGAGCAGTTCGAGACCCTTTTCGTCACCCATTTCGTAAGCAGCCGTAGGGCTGAGAAGACCAGCATCTCCCTGTTGCACCTCCACCAGAAGAAGAGGGAGAAATTGAGAGACTATGTGAAGAGGTTCACAGCCGAAGCCAGGTCCATAGCATCCCTCGACCAGTCGGTCGCTGCGGCAGCATTTCAATATAATGTCCTCAATTCCAACCTCCGCTCCTCCCTCACCAAGAAGCCTCCACAGAACTTTTCCGACCTCCTCCTTCGCAGTGAAAAGTACATCCGGGCCGAAGAGGCCGAGCAGCGACCCAACTGGGAGGGGTCTTCCTCCGGGTCTAAGAGAAAGGGAACAGTAGAGGAAGGAGCCAAGAAGCTCCAGAAGGATAATGCCGGCCAGCGCTGACCTCCCCCCAGATTCGAGAAGTTCACTCCCCTCACCACTAATGTCTCAACCATTCTCATGGAAGTCGAAAAGGAAGGGATAATACCTCCTGCTCCGAGGATGAATACCCCCGCCAAGAGGAGAGATAAAGAAAAATGGTGCCTTTATCACCGGGACCACGGGCATGACACCAACGATTGTCGCGCCTTAAAGAACGAGATAGAAGCCCTTATCCAGAGGGGACAGCTGACCAGGTTTGTAAGAAAGGACCGAGCCGAACTTCCTCCCCCGCCTCGGGGGGCTAACAAGCGTCCGGAACGAGAAGAGACGCCTGACTTTGAGGAAGAGCGTGTCCTCCTCCTCATTCATGGGGGTCCAATGGGGGGCTCCTCGAACTCCTCTCGGAAGGCATTTATAAGAGAAGTCAACTCGGTCCGAACCACCCCTCCTCCCAAAGGCCTCGGAGTGCCCGTCACATTCTCCGACAAAGATCTTGAAGGTGTCCGCACCCCTCATTGTGACGCACTCGTCATCAGTCTCCACATGGCAAACTTCAAAGTGGAGAGGATCTTAGTAGACAACGGCAGCTCCGTCAACATCCTCTTCCTCGCCGCTTTTAAAGGCTTAAAGCTCTCCCGAGATAGACTCAAACCCGCCGGCTACATGCTCCATGGGTTCACGGGAGTGCCAGTGACTATTGAGGGGGTGATTACCCTCGACGTAACTGCTGGCAAAACTCCTACTACCCGAACGGAGTCGATGGACTTCATGGTCGTAGATGTCCCAGCAGCCTACAATGTCATTTTGGGTCGGCCCGGCCTGGCTGCCCTTGAAGCCGTCCCTTCTGCCTACCATCTCAAAATGAAGTTCCCCACTCGGGCCGGAGTAGGAGAAGTAAGGGGCAATCAGGAGCAGGCCCGCAAGTGCTATATGACCTCTACCCTCGGACCCGTCCTCTCCTTAGAAACTCTGGAAATTCTCCAAGATGTTGCTCGACCAACATCCGAGCCGGTGGACGAATTGGAGGAAGTGCTCTTCTCTGAGCGGGAGCCGGCCCGCAAGTTCTTTGTCAGCAAGACCCTCCCGTCCTCCCTATACTCAGACATTGTACAATGCATCCGAAGGAATCAAGACCTCTTCGCTTGGTCAGCTGCAGATATGCCCGGTATCTCAGAAGAGCTCTTAGTCCACTGCCTAAGCGTCGATCCGGGGTCCAAACCGGTTCAGCAGAAGAGGCGCAAGTTCGCCCCCGAGCGTCAGCTCGCTATAAAAGAGGAGGTAGACAAGCTCTTGAAGGCCCGGTTCATACAGGAAGTGAACTATCCTGAGTGGTTATCGAATGTAGTAATGGTGAAGAAGCCCAATGGGACTTGGAGGATTTGTATTGATTTCACCGACCTCAACAAAGCTTGCCCCAAGGATCCATTCCCCTTTCCGAGCATTGACACTCTGATTGATGCAACCTCGGGACATGAGATTCTCAGCTTCATGGACGCCTTTTCAGGCTACAATCAGATCCGGATATTCTCCCCGGATATCCCGAAGACGTCGTTTGTGACCGACCAAGGCCTCTATTGCTACAGAGTCATGCCATTCGGTCTAAAGAATGCAGGGGCAACATACCAACGCCTCGTCAACAAGGTTTTCCAGGCTCAGATCGGCCGGAACATGGAAGTGTACGTTGACGACATGCTTGTGAAAAGCATCCGAGGCGTTGATCATGTGACCGACCTCCAAGAAGCGTTTGACGTTTTGAGAAAGCACAATATGAGACTCAACCCGAACAAGTGTGCGTTCGGCGTCTCATCAGGAAAGTTCCTCGGCTTCATGGTTAGCCAACGAGGAATTGAAGCAAACTCGGAGAAGATCAAGGCCATATTGGACATGGCCCCTCCTAGAAATGTTAAAGAAGTTCAGAGATTAACAGGCCGCCTCGCCGCCATAGGGCGCTTTCTCTCAAAGTCCGGGGAAAAATGCCTCCCCTTCTTCAGAGCCCTCAGGGGGGTTAAAGGATTCGAATGGGGGCAGCAGCAACAGGAGTCCTTCGACCAGCTCAAGGCTTACCTCGTCAATCCCCCACTCCTCAGCAAACCGATCCCTGGCGAACCCCTCTACCTCTACCTGGCAGCCTCCGAGCAGACCCTCAGTGCAGTCTTAGTGAGGGAAGAAGAGCGGGCTCAGAAGCCCATCTACTATGTCAGCAAAGTGCTTCGGGACGCCGAGCTTCGGTACCCGAAGATAGAGAAGATGGCCTATGCCCTGGTGATGGTCGCGAGAAAGCTTCGCCCGTACTTTCAGTCCCATTCGGTGGTCGTTCTTACCGACCAGCCGCTGAAACAGGTTCTTCACAAGCCCGAGACTTCGGGTCGCCTTATGAAGTGGTCAATCGAGTTGAGCCAGCACGATATAACTTATCAGCCTCGGACCGCGATCAAAGCTCAGGCGCTGGCCGAATTCATAGTTGAGACTACTATCCCCGAGTCCAGCCAAACAGTGAAGGGACCACCCGTCTGGTCGGTTTATGTTGACGGATCCTCTTGCAATGAGGGAAGTAGGGCAGGGGTCATTCTGGTAGGCCCAGATGACTTCATCCTTCAATACTCCCTCCGTATAAACTTCAAAGCCTCGAACAACGAAGCTGAATATGAGGCGCTAATAGCCGGCCTGGGAATGGCTCGAAATGCAGGGGTGCAGCGCCTCCGAATCTTTAGCGACTCTCAGCTAGTCGTCAATCAGGTCCTGGGCAAATATGAAGCCCGCGATGACAGGATGGTTAAATACTTAGCCAAAGTCAAAAGCCTCATGGCGCTATTTGAAGAGGCCCTCATCCAAAGGATCCCCCGAGAAGAAAATGCACAAGCCGACGCCTTATCCAAACTAGCCTCATCTTCCCTTCAAGGTCTCGAGCAGACCGTATTGATAGAAGTCCCTGAAGCCGAGCATAGAGGACGATACACTTGACTCCGTGGAAACATTGCCTGTCCTCCTCGAAGACAATTGGATGAAACCCCTCGTCGAATTTTTAAGGGACGGACTCCTTCCCGAGGATCCGAAGGAAGCACAAAGAGTAAAGACCCGAGCCGAGCGTTATACACTAATCGGAGGCATCCTATATAAACGCTCTTTCACCCAGGTGGACGGACGACCCTACCTGAGGTGCCTCTCCCTTGGGCAAGCCGACTATGCCTTGCAAGAACTTCATGAGGGCATCGGCGGGGCCCATTCTGGCTCCAGAGCCTTGGCGCGCAAAGTGTTGAACTACGGGTATTTCTGGCCCACTCTCCTACGGGACGCCGAACGACACGTTCGGCAATGCAGCTCCTGTCAGAAGCACTCCAACATCCGACGCCTTCCACAAGCACCACTCACTTCCCTATCAAGTCCGATCCCCTTCGCAATGTGGGGGATGGATTTACTAGGGTCGTTCCCGCCAGCCCCCGGACAGCTCAAGTTCCTGGTCGTGGCAGTCGACTATTTCTCGAAATGGATAGAGGCCGAGCCCCTGGCCACGATTACCGAGAACAAGGTTGTTCAATTTTTCTGGAAGAGCGTGATCTGCCGATTCGGCGTCCCCAGGGTCCTAATTACGGACAACAGAACGCAATTCACGGGGGCTGCCTTCCGAGCTTTATGTGAAGACCTCGCCATACAACACCGGTTCTCCTCCGTCTCCCATCCTCAGTCGAATGGCCAGGTCGAGAATGCCAACCGACAAATCCTTTCAGGCATTAAGAAGAGGTTAGACAAGTGTTCCAAAGGCTTGTGGGTCGATCAGCTGCCCAACGTGCTCTGGAATTACCGCACCACGAAGCGGACCCCAACAGGCGAGAGCCCATTCAATCTCACCTACGGGTCCGAGGCCATCATCCCCCTAGAGGTCGGGTTACCCTCTCCTCGCCTGATAGCTTATTAAGAAGAACAGAACGCTAAAGAGTTCAGAGCAAGTCTAGATCTGATAGACGAAATCCGAGAGAGAGCTGCCATACGCCAGCAAACTTACCGAAGAAGGGTCGAGCAAGCATACAACAAAAGAGTCCGCCCAACGGACCTCAAAGAGGGAGACCTGGTCCTCCAAAAGTTGGCCATCTCGTTCCCTAGTCAGAAAAGCAAATTGGCCCCGAACTGGGAGGGACCTTACAAAATTTCTAAAGAAGTCCGCCCCGGCACATACAGACTAGAAGATCTCGAAGGCAGGGAGATTTCCAGGACTTGAAATGCCGACCATCTCTTAAAATACCAAGAGAGAGCAACAACGCCTCTCTAAGTAACTTGAGATGTCGAGCCGTTCCTTTCCTGTTACTTGTAATTTTCTTTTATTTTTTTCTTGTAATAACGGCTAGCAACTTTAGAAGCAGCCAATCATTGGATATTAATAAATAAAGTTTTTTCATATTTTTGCTACTGTTACATCTCTCTCTGCTATTAACTCTTCAATCTAACGATGGTTCGGAGTCCAACACTCGGCTCGACTTTACTTCCCCGGCTCGTCTTTAGGCGAGCCAGAAGTAGATCGCCGTTCGGAATTGCTCCCACAGCCGTTGAATGGTTCGGAGTCCAACACTTGGCTCGATTCTACTTCGCAAGTTCGCTCCTAAGCGAGCTAGAAGTAGTTCGCCATTCGGAACTGCTCCCACAACCCTTGAACTAATATAACGATGGTTCGGAGTCCAACACTCGGCTCGACTTTACTTCCCTGGCTCGTCCTTAGGCGAGCCAGAAGTAGATCGCCGTTCGGAATTGCTCCCACAGCCGTTGAATGGTTCGGAGTCTAACACTTGGCTCGATTCTACTTCGCAAGTTCGCTCCTAAGCGAGCTAGAAGTAGTTTGCCATTTGGAACTGCTCCCATAACCCTTGTACTAATACAATGATGGTTCGGAGTCCAACACTCGGCTCGACTTTACTTCCCCGGCTCGTCCTTAGGCGAGCCAGAAGTAGATCGCCGTTCGGAATTGCTCCCACAGCCGTTGAATGGTTCGGAGTCCAACACTTGGCTCGATTCTACTTCGCAAGTTCGCTCCTAAGCGAGCTAGAAGTAGTTCGCCATTCGGAACTGCTCCCACAACCCTTGAACTAATATAACGATGGTTCGGAGTCCAACACTCGGCTCGACTTTACTTCCCCGGCTCGTCCTTAGGCAAGCCAGAAGTAGATCACCGTTCGGAATTGCTCCCACAGCCGTTGAATGGTTCGGAGTCCAACGCTTGGCTCGATTCTACTTTGCAAGTTCGCTCCTAGCGAGCTAGAAGTAGTTCACCATTCGGAATTGCTCCCACAACCCTTGAACTAATCTAACGATGGTTCGGAGTCCAACACTCGGCTCGACTTTACTTTCCCGGCTCGTCCTTAGGCGAGCCAGAAGTAGATCGCCGTTCGGAATTGCTCCCACAGCCGTTGAATGGTTCGGAGTCCAACACTTGGCTCGATTCTACTTCGCAAGTTCGCTCCTAAGCGAGCTAGAAGTAGTTCGCCATTCGGAATTGCTCCCACAGCCGTTGAATGGTTCGGAGTCCAACACTTGGCTCGATTCTACTTCGCAAGTTCGCTCCTAAGCGAGCTAGAAGTAGTTCGCCATTCGGAATTGCTCCTACAACCCTTGAACTAATCTAACGATGGTTCGGAGTCCAACACTCGACTCGACTTTACTTCCCCGGCTCGTCCTTAGGCGAGCCAGAAGTAGATCGCCGTTCGGAATTGCTCCCACAGCCGTTGAATGGTTCGGAGTCCAACACTTGGCTCGATTCTACTTCGCAAGTTCGCTCCTAAGCGAGCTAGAAGTAGTTTGCCATTCGGAATTGCTCCCACAGCCATCAAACTAACCTAACGATGGTCGAGGTCCTATGGCTCGACTTACATCACCGGCTTGTCCTCAAGCGGGCCGGAGGAAGATGGCCATTCCGAACTGCCTCCACGACCATCGAACCGAGCGGACGAGGTACCGACCCTCGTATATGGCGAAAAAACCTTCCGAGGCGAAACCACCGTCGGATCGTCTCAAAATGTGTGCTAGAGAGTGTTGAACGAATCTGATTGAGCCACGTGTCCACAAAACGACAAGATAACGTTTTCTTGGGAACTGGACCCGCCTCAAGATTCGTGCCACCATCCAACGGCTCTCATCACCTCACCTCGCTCGGCCCCAAATGCCGAGCGACAGGCAACCATAACCAACCTTCGGCAAAAGTCACTCCGGTTACCGAGCTACGAAAGCGCAGCCGACCCGTGCCGAGCAAGTATCCGCCCGAGCCTCGAAAGAGTTTGAGTTAAGGTTTAGGAGACTTTCCCCTCGGTTCCGGACTTTGGTCATCACCTCATCCACCATGATCTCCCCTGACCCTGACACCCACATCGGATCCGTCAGAGTCAGGAGAAGATCATGGTGGAAGAGCGACCACCCGTCCTCCCGAAGCGACCTCCCTTCGAGGTTCCGGACTTCGATCACCACCTCCTCTACCGTGATCTCCCCCGATCCTGACCCCCACATCAGAGCCGTTAGAATCGGGAGAAGATCACGGTTGAAGAACGACAACCCATCCTCACGAAGAGCCTTTCCCTTGGGTCCGGACTACGGTCGCCAACTCTTCTGCCTTGTCCCCCCCCCCCCCCCCCCCCCCCGCCCATGACACCCACATCGTAGTCATCAGGAATGGGAAAAGAACAAGGCAGTAGGGTGACCACCCCTCCGAACCTTTAGAGGCAAAAACTTTTCACAAAGCTGGCATCCGCCCAAAGGCAGACACCATCGATGCCACTAAAGCTCAAGACTGCAATGACTAAAACTACAAGGGGGGTGTGGTACTTATAGCCTTCCCCCAAGAGACTATCATTATGACCCTCGGGAATTCAACAGTCGCGCCTAGGGAGCTGAAGCGCCGCGTATTAATTAAGGGGCACCACTCTCAACGCCCTTGGGAAGGCGGAACGCCCCCACGAATCCCGGAGTGCCATTTAATGCTGTTAGGGAACTGGTCCCATCTTTTCAGCACGACGCACGAAACAGCCACACCTCAGGCGCGACACCGAGCCACACCTGAAGGCGATGAGCAAAATTCAGAACCACGACAAAAGCGTGAGTTCCGAGGCCAAGGTGCTCGACGAAGCAAACACTCGCCCCGCGGTTCATTTCGAGCCTACCCTAGCTAGCGCGATTACGGCACAACAAGAAGCTAGCAAAGGACAGTTCGGATAAATCAACTCCAATTTTATAATACAACTTGGATAAATTTACAAAAAGATTACAACAAAACACAGTCCGGAAGTCCGAAGACAAGACACAACCCGTTTACTGCCTTCGCGGAAGGGGGACGCTCCGGTTCAGCAACACCTTGGGTCGGCGCTTCTTGACCTCCGAGCTCGTCTCTAGGCCGACGAATCGAGACGCCCCCTCGCCGCTGACCCTGACAGTCGCTCCAACCGAAGCACCACTTGAAGACACTGCAACCCCACTTTGGGCGTCAGCTGCTGTCCTACCTATGATGGGGGTTCGGCTCGCGGCTTGATAGAACGTAATCCCTCGCTCAATCTCTTCGCGAGTGCACGAGGTGCTCCGGACATTAGCCCTCACCGGCTGAGGCTTGAGCCGAGCAACCTCTTCCTCCAGCTCGACGATCCGGTCCTTCAGCGTGTCGTCCTTCACAATAATTTTGAATCGAGGAAGTTTCGCCGAACCAGGAAACTCGGCGCTGTCAGATATGACGCGGCGCAAGTGGGTCACCTCGATGCTCTTGTCGACCGTCACCCTTTGCAACTGTTCTACCTTCCTTGCGAAGTCATCTCGTTCGGCCGAAACTCGGACCAACTCTTCCTCCTTCGCAGATAGTTCGGCCTCGACTATCCGCAGGCGGTGCAGCTCGGCCAACAGCTCACTATTCCTCTTCTCTACATTATAAAGTATTCTCCTCGTCAGATGAACCTCGTCCTCGAGACGATCCTCCCAGGACCGCTGAAATAACTCTGCTCGGTGCCGATCCGCCGAGGTGATAAGAGTCTGCTCGGCAATCTGAAATGAGAAAGGGACAACATTGAAGTACTATATGGCCGAACCAAACACTTAGACAGAAGTCCAAAATCAAAACACAACACTTTTCATTCATCATCAAAAGCGGTGGCCAGTCTGCGAAAGGCATTACACTGTTCGAAAGAAAAAACAAAACAAAAAACTACAAAAAATTTACGAGGGGATCAGGGGTCCACCTGCGTCGCCGCTTCGACCACGGGCGCGTCGCCAGGTGGCCCCTCGATCCTCCCCTCGACCTGGGCGTTTGCCATAGGTGGGTCGACCTCCTCCTCTTCGTCATCGCCTTCGACCTCGTCGCCTTCGCCTCCTTCCTCCTCACCCCCTGAGGGCGACCCGGGCCACAGTCTGTAGCCGACCCGCTCGAAGCCGGGGACACGATCTTGAACATGGTCGAGTGCCCTCTGATAGGACCTCTCCATGTTCTCGGCCATGTGTTTCTTCGCCTCAGCCTCGACCTCGGCCTCTACCTCGGCCCTAATCTTCACGGCCAGTGCCTCCTTCTCCGCCTTCAGGTCGGCCAGAGACTTCGCCGACGCAGCCAGCTCCTCGGCAGCCTTTGCGGCCTTGGCGGACTCCGCATCAAGTCGCCCCTTGACTCTCTCCAAGTCCGCCACAAGATCGGCGACCCGGACTTCCAAGTCCTCGACCCGCCGCTGCTCGGCCTCGAGCTGCCGAACCGCCTTGACCTTCTCCACCCTGTCCTTGTCGCTGGCGGCCTTCAGCTCCTTCTCCTGCGCTGCGAACGTCTCGAGGAGGTGGAAGTGGCAGGTGGCCTGCAAAGACAACAATCAGAGAAATGTGCAAGCCGAGCAGCAAACTTAAAGAAATTCGCTAGAAGACACTTACCGACACGAGCGACCGAGCCACTTCATAGGTGTCGTCGCCGACCGTCCCCGCCTTCAGCGCAGCTCTGTCCTTCGGGGTCGCCAAGTGCTTGACGACCTGCACCGACATCTGCGAGTTGCCGAGGAATCCGTCGTGATTCTTCACCCGCCAGTTCGGCACAAACAACTGCTTGTGCTGCTCCGTCAGGATTTCCTCGGCCGCTTTGGTCAACGGCGGAGCCTCGAGCGCCAGTGCCGTGTTGACATCAAAGGCCCCTTCAATCACGGTCGGGGCCACAGGGACCGAGGGCTCCTCGGCGACAACCACCTCCGAAGGCACCTCAGTAGCTGGAGGAGGTGGGGTGGTAGTAGAAGTGACCGTGGGCTGCGGAGTTGACGAGGCAGCCGCGGTCGCCCTCTTCCTCTTTCTGCCCCCGGCCAACTTGGACCTATCGGCCATCATAGCGTTGAAATCAATCTTCATCGCTTCTGCATCGGACAACAAAAAACGAGTCAGCAAGACGAACTAAAAACTTGAAAAAAAAACGAAAATAAATG
This sequence comes from Hemerocallis citrina, assembly GCA_017893485.1. Classification (NCBI taxonomy): domain Eukaryota; kingdom Viridiplantae; phylum Streptophyta; class Magnoliopsida; order Asparagales; family Asphodelaceae; genus Hemerocallis; species Hemerocallis citrina. The sequence goes on from CM030359.1 coordinate 263,232,238, forward strand.
AGATGTCAGGGGCATACTCGGGTCGATGGGGCTAAGGCCAGACCCGAACAGCACCTCCTCCGTCAACTCCCTCCAACTCAGCAAGGGAAGGGCCATGATCTTCCTCGCCACCTCCTCCTCGGCCTCAGACAGTACAGGGTCGGCCCTCGCAAATTTCGGCACCTCCACTTTCCACCGGGTCGGAATGTGCCGTATCGCCTCACCCCTTAATATAAAATACTTCTCTTTCCAACCCTTAATTGAGTCCGAGTTCTCTATTATCCTAACACCCTTCCTCGGCCCCAAGTAGTACCGATGCTCCGTCTTGTGCATCCGGTTTATCCGATACAGGCCTCGGAAGACTGTTAGGTCCGGCTCTACTTCAGCTTTGTAGCACTGAAGCAAGAAAGCGTTCACGTGACGCCATGTGTTCGGCATGAATTGGGTCTGCGCGAGGCAGAACCAGCCGAGGATCTGGAGGATGAAAGGATGCAGCGGAAAACGTAGTCCGACATTCAAGGAGTCGAAGTCGAACATGCACATGTCCGACGACGACAGCTTGGAATTCGCTCGCATCCCGGGGCCGGGGATCATCAGCTTGTACTCTGGAGGGATGGCGAATCCCTTTCTGATCCGAAGGAGATCCCTCTCGGATAACACCGAAATGAGCTCATCAGCTTCGGTGGGAAGGGCCGGGTTAGGTTCTTCGAGGACTTTCGACTTTCCGTAGACCGCTTTCTCCAAAAGCTCGCCCTCGTACTGCCTGACCCCTGAATGCCCGGACAGAACGGAGGGATATCATCCCATCTCGGGGGCTTGCTTCGGGTTCTCCACAATCACCTCAACCACGGGAGATTGGGTCGCCATCCTCCTCTTCTTCTTCTCCTGCCTCGCCTCGGTAGCTGACGGCTCGGCGATTTGCTTTCCCTTCCTTTGCACCTCCGCTCTTCTCCTCTCCTCGGCGCCATCCTCGCCCGAAGACGAGGCCCCACTCCCCGAGTTCACTCTTGACATCTCTAGAAAAAAGCTAAGGCTAAGTAGACTGACCTTTGAAGTGACGTTCACGGTCGGAATGTGCTCACCGGAAATCGCCTGGCCCACGCGACAGCTAACGTCACCACCTTGGAGCAAGAGTCGCCGCTAGCAGAGAACTTAGAGAACAAAAGTGAAATCTTGGAGTGAAAAGTAAGAAATGAGCTTAGGGGTAGGGGAGTGAAAACTTATAACCCCAAGGGGTAGTGAGCCTCCTTGGGAACCTCAAAGGCCCACTAGGAAGCCAAAGCGCCAAGAGGAAATTTGCGACGTTACGAAAAGCAAAAACCTCTTCAAATCACTCAAGTCAACGACTCGGCCACCAGTCTGCCAAGCCGAGCTATCGAATAGCCCGGCTAAGCAACCGAGCTACTGAGCTCCTTCAAAAAAAAATCCACCTCAGCACCTCAGTGAACGGCACCGAGGCTCCGAGCCGAGATGACGAGGAACCGACCCTCGTATATGGAGAAAAATCATTTCGAGGCGAAGTCACCGTCGGATCTCTCCAAAATTTGCGTCAGAATTCGATAGACGGTTCAGATTGTGCCACGCCCACAAAACGACAAGATAACGTTTTCTCGTGATCTGAACCCCATCCTCGTGATGCGCACCATGATGGACGGACCAGATCTGCCCACATGGACCTTCCGAGCTGCCCGCCATCGGCTTGCTCAACCGAGCTACCGAACAGCTTAGTCGAGCAGCCGAGCCACTCGGCTTGAAGAAATGGAACCATCAAGAGACGCTTCTTTCAAAACATCTAACTCAGTGCCTCGGCCAACAGCACTGAGGCTCCGAGCCGAGATGACGAGGAACCGACCCTCGTATATGGAGAATAATCATTCCGAGGCGAAGTCACCGTCGGATCTCTCCAAAATTCGCATTAGAATTCGATGGACGGTTCAGATTGTGCCACGCCCACAAAACGACAAGATAACGTTTTTTCGTGATCTGAACCCCGTCTTCGTGATTCGCGCCATGATGGACGGACCAGATCTGGCCACGTGTACCTTCCGAACTGCCTGCCATCGGCCTGCCCAGCCGAGCTACCGAACAGCTTAGTCGAGCAGCCGAGCAACTGGGCTCGGAAAAGTGACCCCAATAGGAGACGCAATCCTCGAGGTATCCAACTCAGCATCTCGACGAACGCCACGTAAACTCCGAGCCGAGATGACGAGGAACCGACCCTCGTATATGGCGAAAAAACTCGCCGACCCATATCAACCGTTGGATCTTGTCGAAAAGCGCGCTCGTCATGATGGACGGTTTAGATCTTGCCACGTCCACTACATGACAAGATTGCTTTTTATGGGGATCCACGCTGAGATGGACGGCCCAGATGATGCCACGTACCTCGGAGGGTTCGAGCCGAGGAGTCAATCTACCGAGCCGAGGAACCATCCTCTGAGCCGAGGAACCATACTCTGAGCCGAGGGACCAATCCTCTGAGCCGAGATGACGAGGAACCGACCCTCGTATATGGCAAAAAAAACGCTCCGACCCATATCAGCCGTTGGATCTTGTCGAAAAGCACGCTCGTCATGATGGACGACCCAGATCTTGCCACGCCCACTAAACGACAAGATAGCGTTTTATGGGGATCCACGCTGAGATGGACGGCCCAGATGATGCCACGTACCTCGGATAGTCCGAGCCGAGGAGACAGCCCACCGAGCCGAGGCTCTGATCCACCGATCCGAGTCGCTGGCCTTCCGAGCCGAAGAGCCGACCCTCGTATACGGCGAAAAAGCCTGCCGAGGAATAGAGGCCGTCTGATCACCCAGAAATTCGTGCTCCGCACCGATCGAAGGTCCAGATTACGCCACGTCATAAATCATTATTTAAAAAGCGATTTTTATTTATCTAAATCGTTTTATTTATTTAGAAATTGCGAAAAATTGCTAAAAATTCGGAAAAATTAGCTAAAAATTCTAGAAAATAATTAAAAATTCGGGGAGATATTTTTGCCCCCCCCCCGAACGAACAATTATTGCCTAGAGTGTACTGTTAAGCCCCCCGAACGATTAGCTAACACATCGCAAAATTAAATAAGTAGCCCGAAAAAATAGATAAAAACTCGATACGGCCTCGGAACATCATATGGCTCCAAAAAAGAAGAAGTTACCTCACCACCCACTTCAGGATTCAAGATCACCCTTTCGGACTCCGATACAACTCCACTAGCTACTAAAACAGTCAAACTACTCCTCAAAGACTGATCGCCCTCAGCCTTTAGGAGTGGGGGGCTCGTGATGTGGCAAAAAATAGGGGTTTAATCGAGATCGTCCAAATCGGACACGAATCCTGAAGCCCAGGGGTAAAATAGTAATTTCACCTACACACGGGTCTGAAGCAGGTACTGGGTCTCCTTCTCACAGATCCAGTAACCCGCGAACGGTTCCACCACGACTGGGTGCGGGTCTCAACCCGCAATATACTCGGTCCAACAGGATAAAATTAGGGTTTCTGATTAATATTAATCAACGGCCCTGATTCATATCTATCCTTTCACTGGGGATTAGGGATTACATTCCTAATCTGTTTACAAGGAGAATATTCCTTATCAGATCACGGGGATCACATTCCTAATCGGTTCCCTAAGACGCCTATAAATACCCCCCATCCATCTCCATTAAGAGGTAATCAATCTTTCACCAGTTTTTGCGCTCTTTCATAGTCTTCCAGATTACTGACTTGAGCGTCGGAGGGTGCGTCGCCGGGAACAACCCCGGTGTCTCGCACTTTTTGCAGGTTCGCGGCGGGAGCGACGATCGAACCCCGACGGAACAGGTATATAGGTTTACTATTCAGTTTCCCTAAGAATCCACAAATACTATCTGTTTGCCCCCACACCAAAATTAGCGGCAACATTCACAATAACATTTGTGTTTATTTCGGCTGATATTTCGCCAATTTCGGCAATATTTCAACCAATATTTCGGCTAAAATCTACACATTTCGGTCCAAAACGATGTAGAGTATAAAATATGTGATTTCATATTGGTAAGCTAGCCGAAACAAAATTTCGGCCGTATCGGAGGAAATTTAAAACAATGACTGGCAGTTACCTCTGAAGTTTTAGACGGAAACATTAAGCTATTTCAGATAGTTCTATGTAGGATTTTTAATAAGCTCGAAGCTTGACTCATGTTTGAGCACGGTTTACACGAGTCATTTAAGCTCAACTAGTAAAGGGCTTTGTTTATGACTCTCATAAAAATGTTTTACAGCATCTAATATTTGAATCCAAAAAGAATCGCATGCCTATACTGAATGCTCTTTTAAAACTGTTTTCGGGTCATAAAAATGTTTATGGCATCTATTATTTGAATCCTATCCAATAAGAATGACATACCTATACTGAATACTCTTTTTGAAACCATTTCTTTCTTCCCGTTAACATATTTTAGAGAAATAGAGGAGAACCATGCAATCTTATCTAGACTCTCATAATGAAGTGAACATTAAATCCCATAATTTTAGGTTTATCTTATTGACTTGCATGCGTCAAATACTTAATCACTGCTAAAACTTTCAAAGATTAATCTATGATTAATTCATCTAATTCCAGTGTTGACATGTATATGCTACTACTAGTAACTTAGCATTCAATCAATTAGCTAAACAAGCATGAAGAAACATTTAAGCTTTTGATTACATAAATGAACAAAGTCGAACAAAACAAGCTCAACCCTGGCTCCAATTAACAACCCAAATTCAATGTGAGATAAGAATGGCCGTGTGTACCTGAACGCTCGGTCTGCTCATTAGTTTTCGAGTGAGTGTCAAACCGCCGCAATGTCAAACCCATCAGTCCATTTCTTTTTGTGAAGGTTCAGTAGCGTCTTCTCTTCAAGCTCATTTTTTCCCTGTAATTGATGGCTATAGAGTAGTGATGATTCAGTCCATGGGTCAATGCCTGATTTTTTTAGCAAGCCAGAATATGTTAGAGCGGGATCATGTAAGCAATTAAGTAAATAACTTTCTACCTATCAGCAGCATCTGGATGAAGTTGAGCGTGCTGGGGATGGGATGTTTCTGAAAATTTATCATTGGAGGGTGGTTATTAAGAAAAAACTCAAAACCAATAGGGAAAGTCATGAGAGAGGGTTAGCAGCAGCGATGATGAACGGCAACACCCTCATAGTCTTCACGACCAAAAAGGAGGCAGAGGTCGCCGGCGAGAGCGGAAAGGGGACGGGTACTACTCCAAGACGGTCACCGTAACATCCCCTATTCAGGGGAGAGGAGGCGGCGACCGGGGGAGGAGAGAGTACAGTCGTAAGAGGAGCAGCTACACCCACAGGGCACCGCCGGCAGCAAAATCACCGGTGACGCAGGCAGGAAAGAGAGAGGACTACCGGTCGGTGTAGGCTTCACCTCTCAGGCGATCACCAAGTCACCAACCCCTCCCCAATCACCTGGAGCATTACAAGACATACGCTGCAAGGAGGATGACGCGGCTTGGAATGAAGGCAAACACAAAAAAGGAAGATGGGAGTGGGAGGGACGTTACAGAGGAGCAGCCATGGGAAGTTTTCCAATTACGATCCACCAACAACCAGGAAATGCTACGGGCGAAGTCGGAATTGTTTAACATAATAGGCCACTTTTTGGAAAATACTTGCGATCATGGGCCAGTTTCAAACTATTAGCGGATGTAGGCAACTTTGTGCCACATCGGTGTGGAGCCCATACCTTGAAGGAAACGTTCCCAGAGCTGTATGAAAGGTCGAGTAGACCGAATATTTCCGTAGCTGAAAGTTGGAAAAGGGGAGGCTGGAGACCGGCGCTACGAGGTACGCTCACCCCAAATTTACACCAACAATTGCTTGACATGCAAGCACACATCACACGGGCAGACACAAGGTGCACACAAGGCCCAGATCAAAAGCGTTGGGGACTCGAGAGCAAGGGAGATTTCTCGGTGAGATCTATATATCATCGGATCCACTTTCGAGGATGCAGACCCAGCTGGGCACAGGTGTTGTGGAAGGCGAAAACTCCCCTTAAAGTCAGAGTTTTCTTATGGCTAGTACTAAATAATGCCATCCTTACAAGGCAAAATCTTGCCAAAAGACAACCACATGTGGCGACCAACTGTGGTTTCTGCGACGTACATGTGGAAGATCTTAACCACCTTTTCATTCATTGCCCAAGCAGTAAGGCAACTATGGTTGAGGTATTCCGAGCCTTAGGAACAGATGTCTACCCCTGTGTATATGAGGACTTATGGATTGGCCCCAAATTTGCAACGATTCGCTATGATATGAAGGATGCGTGGTACATCGCTATAGCAGCAACAACATGGGTGTTATGGCTTGACAGAAATAATTTTTATTTTCGTGCTTCATGTAATAGTATTTCTGGTAACCTGACTCACATCATGCATCTTATCTCTTTTTGGGCTACAGCTGCGGCCACAGGGGCTAGAGGAAGGATAGCACTACAAGAAAAACCCTTTTTCGCAACGCCAAATGTCGTTGCTAAAACTCGTTTGTTGTTGCGAAAAATATTTTTGGCAACGACATTTGTCGTTGCAAGGTCGTTGCACGTCCGGGCGTCGCGAAAGATTTTGACTACGACTTGCTGTCGTTGCCAAACATAGGTTTTTTCGCAACGACATTGCCGTTGCAATATATTTTGTCGTTGCCATACCTAATTCCACCCGTGCTATGGTATAAAATCAATCGCAACAACCTTTGTCGTTGCCAAACATACTTCATATATTTGGCAACGACTCATGTCGTTGCTAAAGATATTTTTTTCGCAATGAATTATTGTCGTTGCTTTACATTTTCTATTTTGGCAACGACTACTGTCGTTGATAAAGCTCGACTGTTTTGCAATTATTTTTATAATTGCTTTGCATTACTATATTACATTTATGTCACATATAAGAAGCAATGCCCAAAATATTACAACCATCAACTTCTCAAAAAGATATCTAAGTATCTCATAATCATTTCCAGTGCATAATAAGCTTAACCATGTTTTCTAATATTCTCTTGACATCTAAACATTGCAACAAAAATTGAATGCAAGATTGAAAGAACTGAATCAACTTAGAACAAAAGAACATTTTAGGATGAATATTCTCAGAAAATACAAGTAGCAAAAAATTGGGGTTGATGTTAGAGAGTTAATAACCTAAACCAACAGCTAACTCATATAAGATATAACTAAATCATACACTGTCAAAATATAATACAAAAATATATGCTCCCGGACCAATGGCTTCATTCCCTAATTCTCCAAATACAGTTCCTTCTCGTGGTACCTACATATTTGAAATAATGGTTAGTCCAGCAGTATACAATGAAACTATGAAAGATTGCCAAAACTATTGAAACCTGTATGCACAAAACAATACAACATAATAGTGCCACTAAAATTAATAGTACCTTGATCATTTGAGGAATTTCATGCACCTCTATTTGTAAGTTGTGCCAACAATTTTTATTTCATTGCATCCATTGCACGCTGCATATCTTCCTTTTGTTGTTCAATTTGTCTTGTTGTTCTTTCTTGAGTTTCTTGCAACTCCTTTATCATTTTCTGCTGCTCTTCAATCTTCTTTTGTTGCTCATTGATCAAGTTTTGTTGCTCAAGTTGCTGTCTTCCTTTACAATAACCTTTTAATGCAGATCCCTTGCAACGAAAATATAGGTTCCTTATTAGGGCATCAAACAATATTGTAAACATGCATAGCAAAATCAAATTTAAGTGAGGTCAAAGTTTTGATTAATGGATGGATCTGTTGTGTGATTGAGGAATTGTCCCTCATTTTTTTTCTTTTTTCTTTTTTCTTTTCTTTTCTAGACTTGGTAGCAGAAGCAGTCACATGTGTTTCTCCTACTGAAGGCTTCTTCACTTCCCTACCTGTTTCTGCTCTCTAATTTCCTTCTAGGTAACTGTTTGGTCTGTGAGACCTAGGGTTCCATTGCTTCTTCTCACCCGAACAAATTGACCACCCCTAATCCCAAAATTTGCTATACAAAATGTTCAGCTTATCTTTTTAGCACATATGTAATACATCTGTATATACATGGTTGGTACTGGGACGACAACAAAACATGTATTTGATTACTTATACTACATAAGTGTGTAAATATTGCTCAATTTCCATATCTGCTAATTAAAACATAATTAGGCTCGGAAAGAAGACAAACATTGTCTAACCAAATTAACAAAACCAGCCACTGATTTCAACGAGAAGTGAATTCAATCTTGTAAAATCTTCGATTCTATATGGATATTCTGGATGGTTTGCATTCATTCATAATCATTCAAGTCGAATCAAATTAAATTATCTTGCATTCGTTTTTATTTCTAACATATAGATCATATTTTTATAGAATCTAGACTCAAACAAATGAAGCAGATAGGCAGGGAAGATAATAAATTTCTTCCTTTAAAAAAAACAAGATGGCTATATCCAGACATGTGAGAGAAAGAATCACTATACAGCACCAGGCGTTCTGGCTTCCTATATATGTACATGAAGAAGCACAGGTTTGAGTCTAGATTCTAATAATAGAAAAGTCTATTGGCATTTGGCACAGTTCTTAGATATATATATATAGAGGAGTGATCCAATGAGAAACATTTTAAAATGAGAAAATGAGAAACATTAATTATAACCATTGGATTTGAGAGGATTGAGATGAATGACTCTAATTCATTTGGACTAGTAATTAAAAAAACCGGTTTATTTTAACTAATCTATCAAAAAAATAAACCAAAAAAAAAACCTTCAATGAGGAGAAGCCGGATGGGTTTCGGTTGGATTTGAAGACCGCACAAATGAAGTGATACTCTCATAGCATCATTTTACAAATATTTTAGAGAACCACAGAGGACAGTTTCCTGGGGGTTATCTTAGAAAAGAAAAGCAAGGGTACTGGTAGACCTGGTCGATTTCAACAAAATGTAGCTCCCGCCCAAGGTCAAGTCCTTTACAAAGTTCATGGAACTTGGACAGCCTTTGTGCCTAAAAATTGATTTGAAAAAAAAAAAAAAATTACCTGGCTGAATGTTACAGACAAATTAACAAACAATTTCATGAGGAGAATCAAAGTTTAAACACTTTCCTGAAATCCGGCCTTCCGATAAATTTCAAGCGCCCTAAGGGCATCATGGCGCTGCATCTCAAAAAACTATCAAAGTAGAAAAATCAATATGCATGTTCCAGAACACCAATGTATAAAATACACAACCAACCTTGTCAACCAAATTGAGAGTACAACCATTGATTACATGGTATATCTTACTACTTTCACTGGCGGCCTGCATAAGGATACTCGTTAGAGGCAGTAAAGAAGTTAACCAAAATATCATGGTTAAACTGCTGCTTACAATTGAAAATGCGTATCGGATTACACTATTACGTAACGTTGCACCCTCTGGCTGAAAAAGTAAAAAATGATCTATTTGACACACATACAGACAGAGAGAGACAATTGAAAATGCATATCAGATCACATGCGCGCGCGGACACACAGAGTCACATTACCAAACAAGCTAGCAAGCGGGAAAGAAGCTGTTGCAAAGCAGGTAAGTGCTCAAGCAAGTCATCAGTGTCTCTGCTAACAAAATCTCATGTTAGGATTTACTATGCATCAGCATTCTTGAAAAAACAAATGCAAGTTACAGGGAAAAAAGAAAATCATACAACCCAAAATAGAGAGAATTAGCATAAGCACTGAGATGATAACCTGTGTTTCCTTTAGATAATTGAGAAATGTCACTAGGAATGAGCAACCTAGCGGTTCCTTAGACCATTTCTACTGTTTGTTTTTCTTGAAGTATTTTAACTTCACAAAAACGCCTAGAGCCTAAAACAATATTCCGAAGAATGAATAAGATCTTGCACGAGATTCTCCTGAGAGCCTGAGGCAACATATGAAAGAGCTCCTTTATAGTAATGTTACGAACTCTTGTTCTTCACTAATATTACAGCTAAAATTACAAGGTCAATAATCTTTTTTTTCCTCATCTTGGTGATTTCACCCACCAATTTAAAGTTTTCACTCTTCATCCTCTCTCGATTTTAACTATATAGAATTATGGCATAGATTTATCCTCTTCAGTTGATTTCCATCTTTAGCTAATACAAAACTTTAAAATTTAGCTAATACTACTAACATGAAAATATTTATGCATGTTATTCTTCGAATTTCTCAACGAATTTTTTTGGCTGTATCCTGATTGAAACAATCCAAATAGTGGATTAACTCCTAACTAATCCTATTTTACAGCCAGTAACACCACCATCTTACATCGTTTTACATGGAAAATAAGAAGATAGCTGAAAGAAGGATACATCTTCAATAAAATTATGTGGGGATTGAAATAGATTGGACATTGGAGGCAGAAAAGGCAAAAAGTATATACAGCTAACATGAAATACTGGCCAGTCCAGTTCATGGTTCATGCATACAGCGAAATTCAACTTAAACTCTTTTTGGTTTTTTTGTGTGGTTTATTTTTTTGATAGATTAGTTAAAATAAACCGGTTTTTTTAATTACTAGTCCAAATAAATTAGAGCCATTCATCTCAATCCTCTCAAATCCAATGGTTAGAATTAATGTTTCTCATTTTCTCATTTAAAAATGTTTCTCATTGGATCACTCCTCTATATATATATATATATATATATATATATATATATAGGAAAAAAGGGGTATGAGCAACTTGCTCATTTAGTAAATGAGCAAGTGATGAGGTGGCATGCATGTGATACATTGAGTATCTAACCACTTTTAGGATTTCCCAATCACATGGATGCCACCTCATCACTTGTTCATTTACTAAATGAGCAAGTTGCTCATATCCCTTTTACCCATATATATATATATATATAAAAATAATGGGAGAAGGCCTTAGTGGAAAGTGACATTCCTCATTTCATAGACATGTTCACATGCTCAGCACTGCATATATATAACGTAGATTCCCAGACCGTACGACACAATGTAGAAACCCTGAACAAGGTACACCCTCAGCACGTACACCGCCGCCACGGCCAGGGTTCCGACCCACCGTCCCATCGCGTGCGGTGTTGACCGGTCAAGGTAGTACTAGAAAGCGCGGGAAAAGTCGCTCATCCATTTGGCCGCCGCGGCGGTGGCGGAGTCGGAGGAGGGGTCGCTTCCATGATCAGAAGCCTACAATTAGGGTTAGGGGTAGATCTGAGATTTTGGGGGAATGGAGGAGAAAAAGGAGAGATTTTTATTACCGATTTGGGGGAGGAGAAGAGATCGAAATGTAGGGTTTGACAGATCTGAGACTTGCGCGATCTTCGATTGGAATTTGAGGAATTAGGAAAATTCCAATTTACACACAATCGATGCTAGGGCCCCATTAAACCCTAAGGCACTAACAAACCCACAAGCCAAACAGAATGCATTCCCAATTCCAACCAACTAAAATAACACGATAATTTCACGAATAAAAAAGAAAGTAAACAAAACCCCACAAAATCGAAAGTGCCCAAAAAGAAATCCCACCACAAATGTCATATAACTTCGTCCATATTCAAAAACAGAGAGAGAAATTTTACTTATAAAAAAGAGTGGTAAAGCAAAAAGAATTTACCTTTGGTTTGGATCAGAGAGAAAGGAAATCGAAATCGAGTGGGGAATCTTGTCATTGTTCTTCTTCTTCTTCTTCTTCTGACTCAAACTCTAATCCTTCCCACAGCATTTTAACACCTAGCAAGAGTTTATTTTATGATTTTAGTCAGGAAATTGAACATACGGGGTTTATCAATCTGACAAGGAATGGGTGTCTGGAATTTTGATGTGGGGACGGCGGGAATTAGGAAAGATACGATATTTGGTGTGGTGGGTTTGGGGAATTAGGAAAATTTTGTGGCGGCCAGGGTTTGGAGAATTTAGTGGGGTGGGGATATTAAGTTAATTTTTTTAAAAATATTTTTGGCAACAATACTGTCGTTGCAGTAGATATAAGGAAATATACGCAACGACATTTATCGTTTCCAATTTACACACAATCTGGCGCAACGACATTTATCGTTTCCAATTTACACACAATCTGGCGGCGATGTGCAAAGGCCCAGAAAAATTTTATTTTATTTTTAGCAACGACTTTCGCGTTGCCGTAACTAATTTTCACAACGACTAAAAAGTCGTTGCCAAAACCTCTTTGCAAAAAAGGGTTTTTCTTGTAGTGTAGCCAGAGTCTTCCAGGTAGAGGAGTTTGACGATGAGGAGATAGAGATCGGGCCGACGATGGACTGAGGGACTGGCTACACCAATTCTGACGGGGCCTAGGCCAGCTGTTTCATCCTACTGCCCTCTCTGGTTGCTGGAGGTTTGAGTAGTTAAACCCACCCCCCAGGGTTTGTTGGGGGTGTATGTTTGTTTGCTTTCATTCCTGCATTGTACTTTTGTTTTTGTGATGTTGTACTTTTGTTTTGTCCCGGTACGCCGGAGTTGTTTTATTAACTTCTTATTAATGAAACAGGGTGGCCTTATTCCACCTTTTACCTCAAAAAAAAAAAAAAACTTTGTGCCACATCAACAACGGCCGCTATTCTCATTAGCGACTTTCAAAAGAAGTCACTAATGAGAATAGCGGCCTAAGTTTTATAAAATATTTGAATATTTTTGTTTGTTGTTGTTATTCTCACTAGCGACACTTAGCGATTTTTAGAGAACTTTTGCACTCTTGGGATTTTTTAAAAAAAAACTAAGGTCGTTATTGGGAATAGCTATCTTAGTATACTTTGGTCGTTATTTACAATAGCGACCTCATTAGGAAACTCAATTTCCTTGTTCTTTGTAAAATTTGTAAAATAGTCACACAACTAAGGTCTCTATTCGGAATAGCGACTTAGTACAATAAAGACCTCTTTTCCGAATAATGACATTTGTATAACTAAGGTCACTATTCCGAATAGCGACATCAGTTTCAAAAATAAGTTGACTGTTATTTTTTCAGAGAGCAAAAACTCCCTAGATTTTTTCCAATATAATATCTCAGAAATACATGGCACAATTCCCAGCATCAACCTCAATTATAATAGTAAACATAGCCAAAACACAGATAGATTTTTTCAAATTTTATTACATCAATTTTTACAATGCACAGCGAAAAATTTAAACACCTTGAATTTCAAATTCTTTCTTTTACAAATATATTCTTTTACAATTTACATAAGCCACATAATCAATCTTATCTCATGCATCTAAATCCCATTGCTATAGGTACCTACCTGTAAAACATGAGGCTAGAGATAACCCTAACCCCCAAAACTATAGGGGTCAGCCATAACGGTGTGAGTGACATAAAAAGAAATGCAACATGATAAAACATAAGAGATAAAACATGTGTCAACAGTAGTAACAAATGGAATGAGAAATTAATAAATTAATAAATCATGAAAGCATCGAGTGAAACTAGACTAAATGTCAAGTATAAGAAAACAGAAAACAACATGCATAAAACAAAGTCAAGAAAATACTAATACTATATGCTATCTCTCTAATGCACACTTGTCGAATCTATGCTCCCCACTCTACATAGATCCGGTGCAAGCCCTTAACGTTCTCCACTTTATAGGGTTTAATCCTTCGTTATGCAACTAATCCTACTACGATGACTACTATGAGATCTAGATAAACTGTGAGTATTAGCCCATACCCCGATAATTCCGAAGGTCAATCCCTATCCACAGATAATTCTGAAGACTATGTCACTCACACTTGGGAATCTTCGAGAATACTCCACACCGCAAGCTATGGTGCCTTATCACACAAATACCCCATGAGTGTCGCCTCGACCCCGATAATTCCGGAGACTATTTCACTCACACCTCGATAATTCTGGGGATTATCTCATACTGCAGGCCATACTGAGGTCCATAACCCATGTTCTCATTTTATCATATCACCATCTAGTGTGTCCTTATCTTTTTTTTTGGTTAATTAGTTGATTACGAATCTCCAAGAATTGGTGTACCCTACCGGTCTTAACTCAACTGATCAACAATAACGCCTCAACTAAGCAAACCACAAAATATAATTGCCGGTGTCTAGAGTCCCACACATCCTTTAGAGACTCGCAACTCAACCATCAACACCAAAACTTTTATTAAAACTCATACTTCTATTATCAATATTCTTATATTAAGAAAACCTCAACAAATCCGAATTCATTTACTGCACTCCTAAATTCTAGAATTGAAATAAAGTATTAAATCCATTAAATAACTGAGAATCATATTTTGAAGTTGTAGAATATCACAAAACATCTATTTATTCAAAAACCATCTATATCTGACTTTATAAAGTCATAGAAGAACATTTTAAATTCTATTATAAACAAAATATAACTCTCTGTAAGATTCTGTAATCTGTAGTAAAAACATCATCTAGAACAGTAGATCAATAATCCGTAAAATCGAAGAAATAGTCGTTCAAGAAGACAACAAAAGCTCACAAAAACCCATCAGCCAGGCACTGACTGTCGACTGTCGAAGTTAGTTCAAAAATGGTCGGTCGACTGTCATGCGAAAATCCGAAATTTAAGAACTGACAGTCGACCGCCGTCCTCAGTTCAAAAACGAAGCGGTCAACTGTTAATTCCAATAAGTTGCAGTTTTGAAATTTTGTGCACATTTTACTGATACTTCTGTAGTTCTTTGTAAAATCTTAAATTTGCAAAACTAAAATCCTGAGATGGTTTAATATGACTTGTACAACATATAGGAGTTTATAAAATAAATCAAAACCACATCGAATCCATAAAAGAGTAAGTTTTCACAAAATTTCTTCAAAACAGCCACTATATATGTGTGTGTTCATATAAGGGTTTAAGCTTCAGTTATAGCATCTAAAAATCATCAAATAGAAGGAGTACAATATCTGATTCAATCCCAGTATAAAAATAATCAAGATTCAATTTAAAACTTCACAAAACACACAAAGACTCAATTTCTTCAAACAGTGAAATAGTATATAAATATGTATATATAAGTGTATGTGTACATGTTGTATCAGTAAAAGCATCCAAATCTTATTACTTAGAAGTGGTATAATATTCAAACGATCTCAATACCAAAACAACTCGAATCCAATTGAAACTTCACAAAAATACACAATATTCAATTTCGGCCATTAAGCTCCAGACCCGAAAACCAATCCCCTTCTCAAACTTCAAAACTTGATTCTTTGATTCAATAACCAATCTTGTAATTCATTAAACTCATTCACAATCACTCAAAATAGTTTTTACCCAATAAGCAATTATAATGATCACTCATCTAGTTTTCACTCAACAAACCCCTAAACAGAGCATATGCATTATATATACACAGTGAAGAATAACTTATCATTTACTTTCATGCAATATCCTCGTGCAACTCATTATAATAAATAAAAACAGCAAGTATATGAAGGAAAACAACCTACTCATGATTTCTATTCAGTTCTTTAATAATCTCAAGTCATTTAAACAGGGTTTTAAGCATAGTTTCATAGAAAGATCCAATTTTTAGTTCATCTACTCATTAAAATTCATTATATCTTCATAAAATCCCTAACATGCTTTCTAATACACAAATTGTCATATACAACATGCTTAGAACAATACAAAAACAAATATATGCCACTCATCATATTGAAGAATCAATCGAAAATAATAAAGAAAATAAGAAAATCCTCCCTTTTGCAAGAAAACCAAGATCCTCGCTTCGAAACTCCAAGAAAATAATAATAAAGAAATCCTTTTGTGTAGTGCAGCAAAGAGACGGCTGCACCTCACCTTTAATAGGTCAGAAATTAGAGTTTTAGGGTTTTTGAATAGATTTGTAAAATATCTCTTTTAAATATATCTTTACATATATAAATTCTTATACTTGAAAATTAGATAAACCAATTCAATTTAAATTTAAAAAAAAAAAACCACCCTAATATCTGGCCGGCACTTGTTTGTAGACTCAGAAAACGAAATTTGTACTTTTGCCCTCTAAGTGGCAATTTTACAAAAAGACCATACTTTATCAAAACTTACAAAATAAACCAAATTTATTATAAAAAAAAGGTGAACTCTTTACCTCTGAGTTGGCTAAACATCATGCTCAGCCCAAAAATCCAAAAAATCTGGAGTTTTTACTCCAAGTGGTAATTTTGCACAAAAGTCCATCTTTTTGTAATATTTGCAAGTAGGTCAAATAATTATTAGAAAAATCCAGAAAATTCACAAATAATATCTAATAATAAATAATGGGTTTCTCCAAAATAATTTCTGACTTTGAACTTCTCAAGAAAATATTTGCACGTGTAGAAAGGTAAATTTTAGAAAAATATTTATTAAATCTCCAAAAATCATTTTAATTCATTTATTAATCTTAAAAAAATTATTTAAAAATCTGGGGTATTACAGTTAATGTCTAAAATCATTTTCTGGAATGTGAGGGGGCTTGGCAAGGCGGCCAAGCGAAGGTTTGTAAAGGAGGTGGTTAGGAGTCAAAGGGTAGATAATGTCTGTTTGTAGGAGACCAAACTGTCTCAACCAATCGACAGGTTTCTTAGGTCTTTAAATTTAAATTATATTAGGGAGTGGCAGTTTAATGACGCTCAAGGAGCGTCAGGGAGGAGGGGGGGTATGGTAGGTATCAACACCAGTTATTTTGACTTACTGGATTGTTGGGTGGGTATCTTCATAGTATCGGTGGTGGTTCAACGACGAGTAGACGGCTGGAAGGAAATGATCACAATAGTATATGGACCAAAGAAAGAAGACAAAGAAAAGATCTATGAGATGAGATAGTAAACATCAGAGGGAGATTGAGTGGGCAATGGATAATTGAGGGGACTTCAATGTTGTCAGACACGCAGATGAAAGGAATGGAGGGGATAAGAATGGTCACGAAAGGAGTAATCAAATTATCTCAAGGCTTATGTTGATAAAAAATACTAGTAAATGACCACCAATTTACTTGGTCCAATCGACGTAGGTGCACTGCCCTAGCGAAGTTGGACAAGATTCTTAATTCAATTGTCTGGGAAGCAAGATTCCCATGTACACTAGCGCATTCTTGCATTCAAAATATCTCTGATCTTGTTCCTATCATTATTACTACGAGAGAAGAGGATAGAAAGAAATGAAATATTTTCTGATTTGAGAAAATGTGGCTACAAGTAGGGAATACGACAAACTGGTTAAGACAAGCTGGAGGGAGGAGGCTAACTGTATTGAACCAGTGGCAAGATTGATGAGGAAATTATAAAGACTCAGAAAAAGATTAAGAAGATGGAACAAGGCCACCTTCGGGAACGTTATCCAAAGGAAGGAGTTAATATTGCAAGAGATAGACGTTTTGGAAAAAAAAAGGGAGGAAGTAGGGGACCTAAATGACAATCAGTTCCAGCAACTGATCATGCTTAGACAGGAAGTTCTTGAGTCTTATAATATGGAGGAGATTATGTGGCTACAACGGTAAATGATAACTTGGCATAAAGAGGGAGATGCTAATACGAAATACTTCCATAAGGTGGCTAATAAGCGACGTAAGAATAACTTCATCCATTTGTTGGAAATTGAGGGAACGGTGGTGATATAGGTAAAAATCCAGCCTCATCTGAATCTTCTGATCCCATCAGGAACCAAAGATCCACTAGAGCAGGCCTGCATGCTCTATGAACCGCTAGTTGGCCCGCTACAGTTATCCGCCCCACAGGAAAGAGTTAACCCGGTCCATTAGGGTTCCCTCTCTCTGCCTATAAATACCAGACCCTTTCCTCAGTGATCATTAGCCTCCAAAAACCTAATATCATATTTTAGTCACTGACTTGATCGTCGGAGGGCCCACCACCAGAAAAGCTCCTGCCGTTTCAGAGCTTTGTGCAGGAATCCGGCGACCAACAGCAAGGGTGACTACCAGAAGATCCACTTCTCCAACCTTCCATCAAATCTAGATCTTCGGCTGAGATATGTTCTCTCCCTTCACAAATGGAAATCATTATCTGTTGCTCCGACACAAGAGAAACAACATCATATTAGCGCCATATGTGGGAAAGTAGCGCCGATCCAACCTCTTCGTCAAATCCTACTCTAATAGACTTCTCCTCCAATTCCCTCAAAGGCCAAGAAAACCGTCACTGCAAGTCGCTATGCCGACCCTTTACCTCCGCCTCGCCAGTCACGCAACCGAGTGATCACTCAGGGGTCATAGCGTCAGAGGTCTCAGCATCGGCAAGTCGAGCGTCTGTGGGCTCCCGCTATAAGTGCTTCTAGTTTGGTTGCTCGAATTCCTGTGGTTTCGATGGCCATTGACATCCAGGATGTCATAAACAACCGCCTCAGCCACTCCAGGAATGAGGCACCCTCCAACCATGGTTCGAGCCGAAGCCGCCACTCCTCCCACCAAAATGATAAGGAGCATAGTCGTTGTCCAAGGGGTCACCGACCCCCCCAATGGTCAAGGAGAAGGAGGCCACATGACTAAGGCCGAATTCCGAGAATTCCGGGATGTAGTCTTTTAGGCCCTCTGAGGCAAATCCCGGAGCGAATGTACTCACAATCCTCATGATGAAGATGATCACCATACCAAAGATGACGAGAATAGAGAGTCCCATTGGTCGACTCGATCTGAGGGACGAGGAGATACAATCCTCAGGCGTCTACAAGAGATGGAAGATCGCTTAGCACTGATCGGAGAAGGAGAGAGGCAGTTAAACCGGGGATACTGGCCGATTCAACCTCCCTTCTCCTCTCACATCCTAGAGGCCCCAATCCTAAGGACCTTCAAGCCCCCTACCTTCGAAACTTACAACGGAGAATCGGATCCAGGCTGATCACATGGAGGGTTTTAAAACTCTCAGCGTAATCGGATGCACTTCTTTGCCGTGCTTTCTCAGCCACATTACGTGTTCCAGCTCGAGAATGGTACTCCCGGCTCTTTCCTAACTCAATTTTCTCATTCCACCAGCTAGAGGAAGCTTTCCTCGCCCACTTCGTTACCAGCCATAAGGTTGAGAGGACGAGCGCATCCCTGTTAGACCTAAAGGAGTTTCTTCGAGACTTTGTTTAGAGATTCACTGCCAAAGCACGGTCAATCCCCTCACTAGATGTCGGGGTCGCGACTGCTGCTTTTCGGCACAATGTCAAGCACGACTTGTTGAAGGCAGCCCTAACCAAAAAGCCTCTGATAGACTTCCCTGACCTCCTTCTTAGGAGTGAGAAGTATATCCAAGACGAAGAGGCATTGCACCCAGGGGACCAAAGGGATTCCCCCGCAAAAGGGAAGAGGAAGGCGAACGGTGCCGTGACATCAAAGAAAACCCAGAAGGATGCCTCCGGGCAAAGGCTCCCACCTCCAGTGCCCAGGTTCAACAAATTCATCCCGCTCAATGCGAGTGTATCTGCCATCATAATGGAGATAGAGGACGACGACGTCCTTCAGCATCCTCCTCGATCCAGCAATGGTAACAAGAAAAGAGACGGTAACAAGAAAAGAGATCGGAGGTTCTATTTCCGTTTCCACAGGGACCACGACCACAAGATCGATAACTGTCGGGCTCTTAAGGAGGAGATCAAAGCCGTCATCCGGAGGTGATACCTGAAAAATTTCACTAGAGATGGGCCAAGAATCTTCCTTCCTCCTTGGGGTGCCAACAAGCGACCTGAAGTAGAGGCCGAGCCTCAGGGCTCCGAAGGATTGGCCATACTCCATCGTGTCCATAGTGGGCCTATGGGTGGGGATTCAAATTCTTCTTGCCAAGCTTTTGTCCATGAAGTCAACTTCCTCCATAACTGCCCTCTGCCTCGACGTCCCGGGCTATCAGTCTCATTCTTAGACAAAGATCTCGAAGGTGTTAGGGTCCCTCATTGCGACGCCCTGGTAATTAGCTTCAGTCTTGCAAATCACGAGGTCCGCCAAATTCTTGTCGATAATGTGAGCTCATTTAATATCCTGTTTCTTACAGCCTTCGAGGGAATGAAGCTCTCTCGGGAATGGTTGAAGCTGGTAGGCTACACCCTTCATAGATTCTCGGGTGTCCCGGTCCAAATCGAGGGCATCATCACGCTGGACGTCACAGCTGGGAAGTCCCCAACCTCCCTAACCGAGGCGATGGATTTCATGGTGGTCAATGAAGGCCTCGTACAACGCCATCCTCGGCCATCCCGGGCTTGCTTCCCTCCAGACAGTGCCCTCTACCTATCACATGAAGATGATGTTTCCAACTGAGTCCGGGGTCTGGGTCATAATAGGAAACCAAGAACCTGCTTGGGCCTGCTATACAGCCACAGTGGGGGCTCGGTCCACCTTCTCGATGCGGTTGAATTACCCTCTGACCGTTGCCCTAACGGCTCCGCCCATGAACGAGTTGGTGGAAGTCCCTTTTTCAAGGCGGACCCTACTAAATGGTTTCGAGTGAGCAAATCACTCAATCCCGACCTCAGAAATGACCTCATCAATTGCGTCCGGCGGAACCAAAGCTTATTCGCTTGGACCCCTTCAGACATGCTTGGGATTTTTGAGGAACAAATCATGCATAAACTGAGCGTCCTACCAGACTCCAAGCCCGTGCAAAAATAGCAAAGAAAGTTTGCCCCAGAGAGGCAACATGCAATGAAGCAAGAGGTAGAGAAGCTCATCTCCGCTCACTTCATCCAAGAAGTCTATATCCGGAGTGGCTGGCCAACGTCGTTATGGTTAAGAAGTCTAATAACAAGTGGAGGATATGTATCAACTTCACATACCTCAACAAGGCTTGTCCAAAAGATCCCTTCCCTCTGTCGAGCATCGACGCTCTAATTGATAAAACCTCCGGTCATGAATTATTGAGCTTCATAGATGCCTTCTCAGACTATAACCAGATCCAAATGTTTCTCCCTGACATCCCGAAAATAGCTTTTGTGACCGACCAGAGGCTCGATTGCTACAGAGTTTTGCCCTTCGGGCTTAAGAATGCTAGCATCACATACCAGAGGCTCGTCAACCGAGTCTTCAAAGAGCAGATAGGATGCAACATAGAGGTGTATATCGATGACATGCTTGTCAAAAACCTAAGAGGGGAAGACTATGTGAGATATCCCGTGGAGGCCTTCGGGGTGCGAGGATACACGATATGAGACTCAACCGCTCCAAGTGCATCTTCGGCATTACATCCGAAAAGTTTCTTGGCTTCATGGTCATCCGGCGCGGTATAGAGGCAAACTCCGAGAAGATCAAGGCCATATTAGACATGACCTTTCCTAATAATGTGAAGGAAGTCCAAAGGCTCACCGGCCGCTTAACTGCCATCGGATGTTTGCTATCAAGATCGGGGGAGAAATCTCTCCCCCTTTTCAAGGCCCTTCGAGGGGAAATGAGCTTTGAATAGGGAGAACCCCAACAACAGGCATTCGATCAGCTAAAGCTTTACCTCACCAGTCCCCATCTCCTCAGCAAACCCGAGCCGGGCTAGCTCCTCTACCTTTATCTGGCCGCATCGGAACAAGCACTCAGCGCTGTGCTAGTCAGGGAGGATGATGGAGTCCAAAGACCCATCTGTTATGTCGGCAGAGTCCTCCATGATGCCGAGCCTCGCTGCACTAAAATGGAAATGGTCGCTATGCCCTGGTCGTGGCCGTGCAAAAACTCCGTCTCTATTTTCAGGCCCACTCCATTCTATTGCTGACCGATTATCCCCTTAAATAAGTCCTCAACAAATCAGAGAATTCTGGCCGATTACTAAAGTGGTCAATCGAGCTGAGTCAGTATGATATTATCTACAAGCCGAGGATTGTCATTAAAGGACATGCGCTAGCCAATTTCATCACCGATTGCACGATCCTAGAGACTCTCGAGGACCGATAAGACGAACCTACATGGGAGCACTACGTAGATGGTTCTTCTTGTGAAGTGGGGAGTGAAGCTGGAGTCATACTAAGTGGCCCAGACAGCTTCGTCCTCCAGTACTCCCTACGCTTCAGTTTCAAAGCGTCAAACAACGAAGCAAAGTATGAGGACTTGATTACCGGACATCTACTGGTCCAGAAAACCGGGGCCAAACAAGTAAAAGCATTTAGTGACTCCCAGCTCATCGTCAACAAAGTATGCATGAAGTATGAAGGTCGCAACACTCGAATGGTCTAATACCTGGCGCGTGTCAAACTTCTCCTCGCGGATTTCAAAGATGCCTCAGTTATCCAGATCCTTCATGAATAGAATGGTCAAGCAAATGCACTATCCAAGTTGGCCTCCTCTTCCTTTGATGACCTCGATTGCACAGTCCTAGTGAAGGCCCTCCCCTGACTTAGTTTAGAAAACACCGAGGTCCTCTGACTCAATCCGCCCACCTAGGCTCTGGGTTGATGGACCCAATCTTGGGTTTTCTTGAGAAATGACATATTGCCACAAGATCAGTTCGAGGCAAGAAGGGCCCGAGTCAGGATTGAAAGGTTCGTACTTATGGATGGCATGAAGCATTCATACACAAAGATAGATGGGAGACCCTACCTGCAGTGCCTTAGCTCAGAAGAAGCTAAATATGTGTTGAAAGAGATGCATGAAGGGATTGGAAGTTGCCATATGGGTAGTAGAATGCTCACTAGAAAAGTCCTTAACCACAGTTATGATTGGCCAACCCTCCTTCAAGAAGCTCAAGACATAGTTAAAACATGCGGCCCAGATATTCTCCTCTGTCAGGCATGCCCCCCAAGCCGTGCTAAAATTGCTCACCAGTCCCTCGCCTTTCGCCATGTGGGGAATGGACCTTGTTGGTCCCTTTTTCAAGGCGAACGGTCAGAGGCGCTTTCTCATTGTGGTACTACTTTACTAAGTGGATTGAAGCACAACCCGTGGCCACCATCACCAAACATCAGGCTCAACAGTTTTTTTGGAAACACATCGTTTGTTAATTCGGGATATCGTGGATCCTCATCACCACAATGGAGCCCTATTCGTGGGGAAAGGCTTCCACAAATTTTGCGAAGACCTCGAGATCCAACAATGGTTCTCTTCGATCTCGCACCCTCAATCCAATGGCTAGCCCAAGAATGCGACCGTCAAATCCTCGAGGGCCTTAAGAAGAGGTTGGATGAATCCCCCAAGGGGTTATGTGTTGACGAACTACACACCATCCTTTGGTCCTACCGAACCAAAAAAAGGATTATGACCGGCGAGTCACCCTTCAATGCCTATGGAACAGAAGTTGTTATCCTCTTGGAGGTCGGACTACCTTCGCCACGGATTATAGGCTTCAACGAGGGGTCGAGTTTAAATGACCTCAGGGCCAACTTGGACATCCTCGATGAAGTTTGCAAAATATCTTCCGTTAGAAGAAATATTTACCAACATCGCATCAAGCAATTCTACAACAAAATTGTCCAGCCAACGAACATCAGAGAGGGTGATCTTGTACTTAGAAGGCTCGATATCTCTGAAACAAACAAAAGAGGCAAGCTGGCTCCGAACTAGGAGGGCCCTTATAAGGTCTCTAAAGTGGTGCGCCCCGGCACTTACCGACTTAAAGACTAGGGGGGGGTTGTCAAGAGGAAGTCGATCACAAAACACTTGATCAAGTTCCATGAAGGACCATAGGGGTCCGCATATGTATCAACAATCGTAATAAATGACAGCATTTGACAACCAAGCAATAAAACCTTGTCTTCAAAGCAACTCTTCTGATTTCGGCACCGATGCAACTGTAACACAAGAGAAATTTCTACCAATCTCTCAAGTCCTCGCCGCTCGGCATGAACTTCTTCGACCCCAACGAGAGTTTCCCTTAAGTCCTCGCCACTCGGCATGGATTTCAACCCCAACGAGAGATTCCCTATGTTCTCTTAAGTCCTCGCCATGCGTCATGGACTTCGATCGTAACGAGAGATTTCCTGCAACCCCTCAAGTCCTTACCGCTCGGTATGGACCCCGATCCCAACGAGAGATTTTCTGCAATCTCTCAAGTCATCGTCGCTTGGCATGGACTTCGATCCCACGAAATATTCCTTACAATTTCTCAAGTCCTCACCGCTCGGCATAGACCTCGATCCAAACGAGAAATTTCTTGCAATCTGTAACACCTTTGCCCCTGCTCGGACAATTTTATACAATTTAGAAGACAAATTATTTATAGTATAGTACAACTGCCCACCACAGGCTGCCTCTCAAAAGGTGGTTAACCGGATTGGTGACTCTTGATCATAGGCATTATTATTTTAATATTATTTATTCTAGTTGAAATCCTGATATGGGACTATATTTACTCACCAATTCTCTCTACTTCTCTCCCCATGTTCAGAGCCAACAACATGGGCCATGCACACGTCAACGAAGAAGACAGAGAACCAGCATGTCTCTTTCACACTGCAGTTGGGACCCTCGTGATGATGTCATCACGTCATCACTGAACATAATAACATTCTTTGCTGTTGTTTCTTCACAGGTGCCCCCCCCATTATCACTATATTTACCCTTTTATTTACATAATTGCCATTTTCTCTTAATATATACTATATATATATAATATTACTACTATATTATATTATTTGAAATTATGGGGTGTTACACACACCCCCCTTTAGAAATCAGCATCGCTGAGCACGGGGCATGCACAATCTAGTACAGGATCGGCTTTCTAGTTGGTGTGGAGCAGTCCGTGAGTGTCGCTCTCGTGTTTGGAATACTAGAGACCAATCCCACTCTGCAGATCATTTTGTGGCCTTTACGTCCATCATCCCAGAATACTAGGGATTGTCTCACTCCGCAGATCATTATGAAGTCCATAACTCATGGCTCTCCCACATTCGGTGTCAAAAGTCGGCTCTGATACCATTTGTAATGCCCCTGCCCCTTCTCGGACAAATTATTTATAGTATAGTATAACTGCCCACCACAGGCTACCTCTCAAAAGGTGGTTAACTAGATTGGTGGCTCTAGATCATAGGTTATTATTTTATAATTATTTATTCTAGTTGAAATCCCATATGGGACTATATTTACTCACCTATTCTCTCTACTTCTCTCCCCGTGTACAGAGCCAAAAACATGGGCCCTGCACACGTCAGCGAAGAAGACAGAGAACAGCCGCATGTCTCTCTCACACTATAGGTGGGACCCTCATGATGACATCAGCTCGTCATCACTGAACAACAACAACATTCTTTGCTGTTGTTTCTTCATGGGTGCCCCCCATTATCACTATATTTACCTTTTTATTTACATAATTGCCATTTCCCCTTAATATATACTATATATATATATACTATTACTACTATATTATATTATTTGAAATTATGAGGTGTTACACAATTCTAAAGTTGCCGCCGCTCGGCATGGACCTCGATCCCAACAGGAGATTTCTTGTCATCTCTAAAGTCCTCGCCGCTTGGCGTGAACCTTGAACCTCTCGAAGATTGTCACAACCTTCACTGTCGGGTTCGCGAACAACTTCTAAAGATTTTCACAATCTTCGGTCCTCCCTGCTTGGTGCAGACCTTGAGCCCCACACATGATTTTGTGCAACTCTGGTTGAGCTCTTTGCTCAGCCTGAACGTCAAGCCACACATAAGTTTCGCCTAATCTCATTCCAAAGCCAACATTTTGAATTCTAACACGATGCGATTGAACAGATACCACAATTTTCAAGATCAACGCTTCAAATTTCAAGGCGGCGCATTTACACAAAGCAGTTCAAAATCGAACCCCTTCATTGACAAAGTTATCATACAACTAGCAAGGCCACAAATATTAAAAGGTACAACAAGATTATAATAAGTTATGAAAGTCAACCGAACGACTTTCTCCTCTGTCTGGGGGGACCTAGGACTAGCGTATACCAGTTCAAGCCTAGCTGAGTGGGTCTGTTCACTGGCGGGCTTATCAACTTCCAATCTAAGGGTGTCCAAGGTGGATAGCCTAGCCACCGAGCTCCGGGCATCACTAGGGATCTACGGCTCTAGCACACGGGTCAGAGAAGGGCCACTAACGGAAGGCCAATCACTTCCTAGAGAGGCATTTTAGGATCCTGCCACCCCGAGAGCGACCTTCAATCTGTATTTCTCCAATTCCTTATCCACTACCATCTCACGAAGGAACGAGTCAACAGAATGGGGTGACTTGCCTGAGGTCGGCTACCGAGAGGAATCAACAGGGAGCGATAGTCGAGTCTCAACGCTCCCTAAATCCTGGTCGTCCATTGTCTTCTTCAGACGAGCCAACTCTAAGCTCATTTGATGCGACCTTTTCATACAAAAAGAAAATGCCACCTTTCGATCCCTAACTTCTTTACGGTACTGTGTTAGGCTAGACTCCCTGGATTTCACCTTATTCCGAGGTACTCGAGTTCTACACCACGAGAATCAGCCAAGATAGACTCGGTCATCTGATAAAAGAAGAAAGAGATATATCACTTTGAGTCTCACAGACTTGGACAAATTGTAGAGCACAAAACATCGTAAGAAAAATGTCAAGTCCAAGAGCTCGACCCAAAAATCCTTTCCATTCACTAATGAACATCCATACAAAAAGCGGTAGTCATTTCGCGTTCGGTAAATACAAAAAAAGGGAGAAAAGAAACATGCTACTTCTTAAGAGAGGAGGGCACCTCTTCGGTTTCCACAATGTTAACCTCGGGAGCATCTGTGGTCGGTTCGTCCTCTGGGGCAGGTGAGTAACCATTCCCTTCGTCATCACCTCCCCCCCGGACTGAGTGAGGCCTCAGTGAACTTCATGGAGAAGCTGAAACCCTTAAGTTCGAGATCAGAATATTTTCGTACTACACGATCGATGACCCGGTCATATCCCTGGTCCTGGGTGAAGATGACCTTGTCCATGGCACTCAGCTTTGCCGCCTACAGCTTCTTTTCGCTTTCTTATTGGAGGGCCTGCTCCTTCTCCAACAAAGTTTGGTCCTCAGCGACGGTGGTTAGCTCCGCCTTTAAGGCACGTTCGCGAGCTTCCAGGTCGTGGACTAGCAACTTCTGCTCCTTTATCTCCCTCTCATACCTCTGATCCCTTTGCTCAGACTGTTTGAGCTTTCGGGTATACTGCCTCCTCAGCTTTGCCCCCATTAGAATCGCATGCGAACAGGGAACAAAGACTTAGAAAATTTCAAGATCAGAAAAAGATATCTTAGAGTAACGAGGTTCAGCAATCATGTTGGCCTGAGCCTACTTCATGAAGCTCGTCTCAAGGGTCTTGGTCGGGAGGCACTCTCTGTCCCGAGGGGTGGCCAAGTGCTACACCACCTCCATTGTCATAGGACCCTCCATTAAGGAATCTGCTGACTTCACAGACCAGTTGGGGGCCCATGGCCCCAACCCCTCCTCCCCTACGATTTCTTTGGCCTCGGGATGGACGGGCAGAAGACTAGACTTCAAAATCTCGGCCACCTTAAGATTACCCAGCTCGACCTCGCTTTGGTTGAGCCAGAGGTGCCCAAAACTGCCAAAACCCTCGTCCTCTTGGACTTCGCCTCGGAAGTCCCCTCGGACGCAGCAGCGGCAGACCTCTTCTTTAGCTTTGGCTGCTCGGCTGCCTTCTTCTTGTCCAAGAAGGCCCTCATCACCTCAATTTTCGCATCAGTCATTCCTGCAAAAGAAAACACAAGGTGTGAGAATGAAGGGAAAAGGATAGACGAAAAAAGGAAACAAAAAACATACAGGGGTCGACGGGGCTCAGTCCAATCCTCGCTAAATGCCTTTCGGTAATGTTCTCCCAACCGATACTACCATCGGCAACGATCCAATCTACATCCTCCATTTCCTCCTTCATAAATTTTTTCTGCTTTGGGGCCTTGTGGTTAGGCTTGTAGAAGGACTAGTTCAACGGGATGTGTTGGTGTATGCCCTAGAGGCCAGTTGTGTATTGACATTACTAGTTTATATTGTATCATGATATTTATTTTATATATGAGGCATTTCATTTATTGTGTTGTTTATTGTGATTAAATAAACATAATAAAGTCCTTAGAATAGTAGGTTCAATACCATAGGATATGAAGTGCATGACTTGATTGTGTGATCCTATTGGTTGTTATCAGAACACTATTCTTAAATGTCCCTAGTCAGGTATTATTGTGAATCAGGACAACAATAATACATAGAGACTAGTATGTGCATAGACTGATGACCATATCTCATGGGTCATGGATATGAGATATCAAGTCTTCACATGGGTACATATTAGAGTAATAATGTACTGGACTGACCCACCATGAAAATGCTGTATGGATCATTACGTGAGTATCATAAAAGGTTCTCACAGTGACTATGGTATGTATGTAGTTCTTTGACTTGAAGTCACTACGGTTCCCTACTTGAGAAGTTATCAATTTTAATGTTGTCCAACATTGCTTGTAATAAGGTGATTATAAAGTCGACTATTGGATATACTACAAATCATGCGGAGGAATGTGAGTGACTTAGATAAGATTTGTCCCTCTTATATTACAGGAGCGATATCTATGAGCCCCTTGATTGAGTAAGACTGCAAAATGCATGACCATGAACAAATGAGTCAATATGAGATATTGAGCTAATTTGTTTTAGTAAGTCTACTCGGACATCAAGAAACCAAAGATTGAATTATACAAGGGTGACATGCTCTATGCCTTGTGGTCAATTAAGATATCTGGACTAAGCGACTAGACTACAGGGTAACATTGGTCACAGATAGGTTATATCTAATCACTGATATTCCCGTTACTTGAGTAGCAGTGATGTATTGCTAAATACCGCTCACTGTGTGTAATACTAGAATATGATTTAGTATTACAGTCAACGTAACGGGAACCTACAGGGATCAAAATTGGGATTTAAATTTATAAGATAAATTTAATTGGGGATCCAAGTAAGACTTGGACTCCTGACATTGGTTGGACATTTAATTAGATTAAATGGGCTGACTAAAGTTCAAAGCCCAGACATGAATCTGAACCAGGTCAGATTGTGAGTCTAACAACCTCATTAGTCTTAGGAATAATTTTCTGTAGCTATATATATGATACGTATCTTTGGAAAAGTGTAATACCCTGTAATTTCAAGAGATATAATATAGTACATATATTATATATATAAAAGAGGGGCTGTCCTATAGAGTTTCTATAGGGGTGGTTCATGGGATTATTACCGTGTGCGGGGCCCAGGAAAGAGACAGCAGCAGCTGTTGCCTGCTGCCACGTGGGCGTGGCGAGGTGGCAGGGCAGGTGGGGGGCCCATGTGCAACTGTGCGTTGGTGTGTTGGCGTGGTAGGGCCCACATGCACAGGAGGGTCGCTGTGTTTCTTCTGGCTGCTGATGTCACATGCAAGAATTTGAGGCGGAGTGGATTGGACTTGTCCCATATTGGGAGTTAACAAGAATAATTAAATAATAAATATAATTGCCTATGATCAAGAGTCACCTAATTGGTTAACCACCTTTTGAGAGGCAGCATGTGGTAGGCAGTTGTACTACAAATATACTAATAAATAAATAAATAAATAAATTGTCTGAGATTTGGGATGTGGCGTTACAAAATGGCATCAAAATCAACTTTCGACACTGAGTGTGGGAAAAGAGTGGTTGCGGTGTATGCCTTAGAGGGAGCTGTGGTTAGTGCACTGGATCGGAATTAGCTTAATCAGGGTACCCCATCTGCATCGGCGAGATGTATGCCTGAGAGGGAGTTGTGGTTAGTGATCTGTCCCGGAATTAGCTTAATCAGGGTACTCCCGCTCCACATCAGCTAGAAAAGGAGATCCTGCATTAGGTTGTGCATACTCCGTACTCAGTGAGGACGCTGATTTCTAAAGGGGGGTGTATATAATACCCCATAATTTCAAGAGATATAATATAGTATATATATATAAAATATAAAAGAGGGGTTTCCCTATAGAGTTTCTATAGGGGTACTTCATGGGATTATTACCATGCATGGGGCCCATGAAAAAGATAGCAGCAGTTGTTGCCTACTGCCATGTGGGCGTGGCGACGTGGCAGGGCAGGTGGGGGGGGGGCATGTGCAGCTGTGTGTTGGTTTGTTGGCGTGGTAGGGCCCACGTGCACAGGAGGGGCGCTGTGTTTCTTCTGACTGTTGACGTCACATGCGAGAATTTGAGGCGGAGTGGATTGGATTTTTCCCATATCGGGAGTTAACAAGAATAATTAAATAATAAATATAATTGCCTATGATCAAGAGTCACCTGATTGGTTAACCCCTTTTGAGAGGCAGCCTGTGGTGGGCAGTTGTACTATAAATATAATAATAAATTATTAAATAAATTGTCCTAGATTTGGGATGGGGCATTACAAAAAGGGTCACATGAGAAAAACCTAGCCGTCACAAAAATTGTGTGAGAGAGAGAGATCGTGAGGAACATCCCCTTCTCGCAGCTAGCACCGCGGCGTGAGGGAAAACTTGATTTGGTCCGTTCGTGTGGATACCGTAGAGGTACAACAATGTTGCAGTGCTGTGATGGACATTAATTGGATACATCAGATCCATATTCAAGGTATAACTCCTAAAAAAGATTTATAGTTTTCGCATGGATCCATGGCTAGGTTTCAATATTTCATTGTAATTTTTCCACTGTGTATTTGATCTGAGAGCAATTGAAACCTAACAGGATGTCCCAAGGTACCTGACTCCGAACGATGAAATATTTCTCTTTCCATTCCTTGATGAAGTCCGGGTGACCGTGGACTACCCGTCTATGGAGCCGGTGAGACGTAATACACACTTTCGTATGTCCCTGCCGAGTTGATCCCGAGGAAGGCACGGAAGTAATTCAACTTCAGAGGCACTCCATTCTCTTCACAGAGTAGCATCACACGAGCTGCTTCCAGGAGTTTTGCCCGTACTGCATCGGACTCAATCCGGCCCAATTCAACACCTGCTTCACAAATGGCTGTAGGGGTAACCTCAACCTCGAGCTGAAGGCGTCTAGGAGAAGCATGCAAAAGCAAGGGGCCAGATTGCCCGTAGGCTGGAGCCCCGGGTTCGGTACCATTAACTCATATTCCAGAGAGATGAAGTAGCTCACCTGTATCAGCGGGAGGTTGCTGCTTGTCAACACACTTTCTATGCTGTCTGCCTTGATCTTTTGATGGCTCGGTGAATAGGGCTGCACCCCGAACTGGACCAAATCTTCAAGGTCGTCCAGATACATTCTAATCGAACGCAGTTGCTGAAGATAGGGGATGTTGATTCCTTCATTCAGGAATAACTCGATGGGCTCCGAATCAGGGCTGCTCGAAAGAGTGCACTTAAGTTTTCCGCCCTGAATATGGGGGGCCCTTCGGGGTGAAGGGTAACGTCAATCACTTCTAACGCACAGTCCCCTATGATGGGTCAACCTCCTTGAATTTGCCTTCGTCCTCTCCCCCTCGCCTACTGCCTCTTTATTGTCAGGCTCTTTGCCCTCGTCCTCGGCACCATCCTCCTCCTTGGTCACCTCATTAACCTCGACTTCCTTCACCTCCTCCCCTTTAGTCGCCTAATTTAGTTCAACTTTCTCCACCTCTTTTTCCTATCCCTCGTCCACCTCCATAGGTTCACTCTCACCGACCACCTCCATCTCTTCGACCTCTTCACCCGAGTCACTCGATTCCACCACAAAGGGCCTTCGTGTTCGGCTTGACATGGTAGACCTTTTGGACTTCTTCTCAGGATGTAGATTCAAAAGAAACTTGTTGAACTTCTTTAGAAAGAGAACCGTTGTCACCCCATCCAGATGCAGTGGCAGAAGAACTGGACCGAACGCTCGACATAATATAAAAATACAAACCTAGTTGCCAAAGACGAAGTCGGAAAGCTATTAGCCGGTTCTTGAACAGAACCCAGAGAGAGAAACTCTGAAGTAAGAGAGAGAAAGTAAAGAGGAGAATGATAGGGTGGGTGAGGTATATATAAGCAACTCAGGGGCGCCTCGATATCCACAACCGATCTTGAACCCACGATTTGATCCAAAGGTGGATAAGATAGAGATGCCTCAACATCTCCAACTATGACGTCAGCCCAGCCACGTGCAGTGTACATGCCCTAACAGTGGCCACAATGAATGACAAACTGAGCTATGAAATCTTCTAGGTGTACTATCCTCGATGCTCAGATTGACCTCGAGCTACTCACAAGATTCATACAATCTTTCTAACGCTCGACGCTGACCTCGAGATATGCAGGAGATTTCATGTAATCTTGCTTACGCTTGATGCTCGGTGCTGACCTCGAGATATGCAGGAGATTTCATGTAATCTTGCTTACGCTCGACGCTCGGTGCTGACCTCGAGCTATGCATGAGATTTCATACAATCTTGGTAACGCTTGACATTGACCTTGAGCTACTCATAAGATTTCATACAATCATTCTAACGCTTGACGCTCAACGCTGACCTTGAGCTATACATGAGATTTCATACAATCTTACTAACGCTCAGCGCTCGGCGTTGACCTCGAGCTACTCACAAGATTTCATACAATCTTTCTTAGGCTCAGTGCTCGGCATTGAGTTTGAGCTACGCATTAGATTTCATACAATCTTGCTAACGCTCGACGCTCGACATTGATTTCATACAATCTTTCTTACGCCCGGCATTGACTTCGAACTATGCATGAGATTTAACAATATTGCTAACGCACGACACTCAGCATTGAACTCGAGCTACTCACAAGATTCCCTACAAACTCCCTAATGCACGGAACTCGGTCTGGAAACCCAATGTCATCTTGAGCTCGACGCTCCGAGCTCAGTGGTTACCTTGTACCACCACCCAACGTTCCTCGGTGCCTCAACACTTGGATCTCGGTGTGGATCTCAAGCTTGTGACAGGCCATGCTTCGTGAAAACAAACCGTTTCATCCCTTCTCGCACTGTCGGCTGATTTTTCCCATTAGATTGAACTGCTCCTCGACGGCTGATACACCCAACCCTCCAGGAGTGGGGGGCCTATGATATGGGTAAAAATCCAGACTCATCTAAGTCGTCTGATCCTATCAGGAACTAGAGATCGCTAGAGCAGACCTGCATGTTCTATGGGCCGCTAACTGGCCCGTTACACCTATCCAGTCCACAGAACAGAGTCAACCTGGTCCATTAGGGTTCCCTCTTTCTGCCTATAGACCCCCTTCACAGTGATCAGGTAATGAACCTTTAGCCTCCAAAACCGTAATCTCATTTTTCAGTCACTGACTTGATTGTCGGAGGGTCCAACACCGGGAAAATTCCCAGTGTTTCAGAGCTTTATGCAGGAATCTAGTGGCCAACAGCAAGTATGACCACCAGCATATCCACTTCTCCAACTTCACCTCAGATCTAGATCTACGGCTGAGATATGTTCTTCTCCCTCACAAATAGCACTTACTATTTGTTGCTCCCACACCAGAAAAACAGCAGCATCAATTGGTATCTTATAACCAACAGTTACTTGAGCACGTCGATCATGTGTATAGGGAGTTATTTGGTATGACAAGGGAAGGGCATTGCAGTCAGCAAAAGACCTATGGGTAACACTTTGATAACGATACACAGGTTAGAGTAACGGCTATCCAAGACCTTTTCACACCAGAAGAGGTAAAAACGGTGGTATGGGGTTTGGGTCAAGATAAGACTCCAGGACCGGTTGTGTTTCCAATCTTCTTCTACAAACGATATTGGGAAACTGTGAAGGAAGACATTATGGATGTAATGAAAGCTATCTATGAGGGAACCTTGGAGATGAGAAAACTCAACTATGCCAGTGTCTGTTTAATCCTAAAGAAGAAGATGGTTACCGAGATAGGGGACCTGAGACCAATCAGCTTTCTTAACTGCTCAGTCAAGATTATATCCAAGGTGCTTACAAATAGGCTGAGGGGTACAATTGGGGATATTATAGAGGAGTATCAGACTAGGTTTATCAGAGGAATGGATATTTTCGAGGGTGTGACGTTGGTATAAGAGGTAATACAAGACTTCAAAAGATGAGGGAAGACGGGAACCTGCTCAAGCTTGATTTCAAAAAAGCATATGACAAAGTGGAATGTATATGTCTATTGGAAATCATAGATACAAGCCTGGCTTCAGAGTGCTAAAGTTTTTGTACTATTCAATGGTAATCCGGGAAGGAAAATCAAATGCTGCAGGGGCCTGCAGCAGGGTGGCCCGCTATCACCCCTGTTGTTCACCCTGGTAGTAGACGACTTACATATGATGATGAAATCATACAAGGAGAAGGGGTTAATTAATGGGTTGGGTCTGAGAAGAGGGTTATCTGCTGTAATGAATGTCCAGTACGCGGATGACACCTTAATTTTTGGGGAGTGCGATACTGCGCAGGCGAGTCTACTTAAGTGGGGTTTGTATCTCTTTGAGGATTGGTCGGGGTTGAATTTCAACTTCCATAAAAGCTGTCACCTTCTTGGGTGATGATATGGCTAAAAATAGGGGTTTAATCAAGACCGTCCGAATTGGGCACGAATCCTGAAGTTCAGGGGTAAAACGGTAATTTTACCTGCAAATCGGGTCTGAAGCGGGTACTGGGTCTCCTTCTCGCAGATCCAATACCCCGCGAACGGATCCACCTCAACTGGGTGCGGGTTTCAACCCGCAACAAACCCGGTCCAGCGGGATAGAATTAGGGTTTCTGATTAATATTAATCAACGGCCCTGATTCATATCTATCCTTTCACTGGGGATTAGGGATTACATTCCTTATCTATATACACAAGAATTACATGCCTAATCTGCTCCCTAAGACGCCTATAAATACCCCCCACCCATCTCCATTAAGAGGTAATCAATCTTTTGCTAGTTAAACGCTCTTTCATAATCATTTCTGGTTACTGACTTGAGCGTCGGAGGGTGAGTCGTCGGGATCAACCCCGGTGTCTCGCACTTTTTGTAGGAATATGGAGGGAGCGATGATTGAAGCCCACGGAACCGGTATACAGGTTTACTATTCAGTTTCCCTAAGGATCCACAAATTCTATCTGTTTGCCCCCACACCAAATTTAGCGGCAACAGATTGGCGCCGTCTGTAGGAAGCTAACGAATAGAAACCTCTCCTCTTCCCCGAATACAGGTCTTCTCCAGCCATGCCACCTCGGAAAGTCAGATCAAGGGGGTCCAACCGAGGACCCAACCCTGATCAGCAGCAAGAAGTTCCCAACAATCCTGCTCAACAACAAGGGCAGCTTCCCCCTACGGCGGAAGACCCGCTCCAACAGAACCTTCCCCCTCCTGATCCAAAGGGTCCTAACCCTCAGAAACAACCCCTTCACCAAGAGCACCTCTCCATCCACAACGCCTCTACGGACTCTATGGCCTCCCATCACCCCCGAGCCTCTGGCCGCCACAATACCGCCCTCAACCGCCAGAAAGATGATGACCTCCGCCGCCATCTGGATGAAAAGCGGGCCCGAGAGGGAACCTCCCGCCAACACCATCCGGGCGATCGGTCTCCGCACCGGCGGTATTACAGGTCTCCCGTCCGCAGAGGGAGGAAAGAGTCCCCCGATCATTACCGAAGGAGGCACTCCCCCGCAGGCCGGCAACAGCCCAGGAACAGTGAGGCACCGATTACCCGTGCCGAGTTCCAGCAGTTCCAAGCGACCGTCCTGCAGGCTCTCAACCTCCGTCAAAACCCTCATGAGCCGAAGGTCCCGTCCCCCCCTCCAGTCCGAAGCCCTCGCCGACGGTCCCCATCTCCTCGTCCTGCTCCTACCAACTCCCAGCATTCCCTAAGTCCTCGTCGCTCCCGAAGTTACCATCGCCTCAGCCCTCACTCTCCCTCATACGAAGACGAGTCTCGAGGCTCGGCAGATTACCGTCGGAGGGATGACACCATGTACCGCCGTCTTCATGAAGTAGAGAGGCGCCTGGGTCAGATAGACCGAGAAAACGAGCTTAGGGGGAGGACCTTACGTCCTAGCCACCCCCCTTTTTTCCGAACCATAGTGGATGCACCTGTCCCGTTCGGCTTCAAACCTCCCCAATTTGAGACTTACACCGGGGAGACCGATCCAGTTGATCACATCGAAAGCTTTAATACTCTGATGCTCCTCCATCAAACTTCCGATGCCCTCCTCTGCAAAACCTTCCTCGCAACTCTCAAAGGACCAGCTCGAGAATGGTACTCTCGCCTCGCCCCCTCCTCAATATTCTCCTTCGAGCAGTTCGAAACCCTCTTCGTCACACATTTCATAAGCAGCCGAAGGTGTAATACCCTGATTTTTCAATTAATGAGAAATTATTTATTTTGCACGTGTTGTGCACGTGCAATATTTTTGTTGGATTATTTTATCATGATGTGTAGGTTTAAATATAATTTTCTCAAATTATTTTAGTACAAAAAGCCTTCTTTAAAAGCCTTATTTGATTTAACTAAAAAGCCTTTTCTTAAAAAACCCAAAAGCATTTTATTTTATTTATTTTTATAAATTATTTTGGCCCAAAAAGAAAGCCCATGAATTAATTAATTTTAATTAAACTTGTCATGTAGGGGACTTTTTTTAAACAAAATTATTTTTTATACAATTTTAGAATGTACAAATTTGGCCTAGTTGCATGCACGTGCACTACACGTACACGTGCAATGCACACTTTATTTTTGAGGCCGGGTAGCATTCTTTTGGAGGGAATTTTGATTTTGGGTGTGGAGAACATGGTGGTAGTTTCAAGGAAGTGGGTAGTTCTTGTAACTTCTACTTTGATCTAAACCCTTCATCCAACAACCACCAAGACAATCTTGGCCCTCCATTCCCCTCATTTTTTAGTATAAATACCCCCCTTCTCATGGCTAACTTTTCATATGCAAAGTGTATTTCTAAGTTATAGTATTATTATTGTGGGAGTTATAAAAGATAAGAGATTGTGTGGGTTGTGTTGCTTGGAGTGGCCGGCATCATCAAAGAAGCTTTCGGTGTGGACTTGAGGAAGCATTCGGCATAGGCTTGGAGGCTTGGAGCTTGAGCGCTTTTGGCTAGGAGGTGGTGCTTTCATCTACAAGGATTCGATTGCTTTTGTTTGTGTTTTCTCTCCAATTGAGGTGGGTAAAACATTTTATATTTCTAAAGTAGATCCATGCTAATTTTACACCATTAAAGATGCATGAAAAATATTATGAAGAGCCCACTTAAATTGAGTAGTTAGCATGTGAATTGATTGAAATGTATTGATTAACTTATATGGCTCTAGTGTTAAGATTAAATTGTGTGTAGATTACCCCATGTTTATTATTGTGAAGTTGTGATAGTGATTAAATTAAATTAAGAGTGTTGTTATTATGATTAGAGACATAATGTACACTTGTTAATTGTGATAGATGGACTTTCATGTT
The DNA here is from genome assembly GCA_017893485.1 of Hemerocallis citrina. NCBI lineage: Eukaryota > Viridiplantae > Streptophyta > Magnoliopsida > Asparagales > Asphodelaceae > Hemerocallis > Hemerocallis citrina. The sequence continues at coordinate 263,269,501 of CM030359.1, forward strand.
GATATGAATGTGGACTATGGAAATCATATGTGATGGTTGAATTAAGAACTAATATCAGTAAATTTTCTCCATGAAATTATTTAATAAAAAGACTAGTAGATTGATTGTATGACAATGTCGAAAAATGCAATAATGTATTTTAATAAATAATTTTTGGGTTTTGTATGTGAAATTACATTTCATTAGTACCAAAAAATTATATTATTTTACTGGTAAGAACTTATATGATTGAGAATCTAATCTGGAAGTTTTCAGAAAATTTTATCAAAGCAATAAGCAACTATGGCTATTTGAATGTCGAGTTATTTTCAAAACAGTACGAATAAAACATATAAGAATTTTTATTGGGTCTGTGACAACCCGAGCCAGTGGCTCAGGTGGTCTTGGACGCCGGTTGGCTTCTCTGTGTCGCACGGTTCGAATCCCAGGCCGAACACTTCTTTTGTTAATTTACCCTAAAAACAGTAAGCAGCGAACCTAAGGTTCATATAAACCCCAGTCACCCTATAGACGTGTTCAGCGATCGGCCTAGTGGTCGGGCTCTGTGCTGTCTTGGTGTGGCGCCTGGTTCGATTCTTGCCTTCGGCATATTGGAAAAAATATTTTTTGGGTGTTTTTGAAGTCCAAAAATTACGAAATAAATATGGTAATTCTCATAAAAATACAAGGAATTTTCTAAGAGTGATTTGGGTATTTTTAGAATGAAATACAATATGGTTTGTGAATAAAAAGGCATAAATGGAGCTTTGGTTATGAGATATACACTTGTGGATTTTATAACTTATAAAGATAGGCTATTATAAAGTAATTGGCATAAGTGCTTGTGGCGTGACATGATTTTATTTATTTTCATTATAAGTATTGTGCAAGATATGAAATATGAAGGTTGAAATGTGATTTTATGAAGTTGTATAAATTCATGTATAGTTATGAAATTAAAACCATGATTTTATGAAAGAGGAAAAGAAATTGTTGGCTATAAGTATGAATTGTTTTCGTTATGAACTCGTGAATTAAAAGTATCATCGCGGACTTGTGAATAAAGTGTAATCATGAATTGAAAAAGAATGAGTATAAAAACTCGACATGGAAATTGTCAGGAGTTAAAGATTGTGAAATGAAATTTGAAATAGAGTAGCTAAGTCTCCCCGGCATTGAGAAAAATGAATTGAATTGAAATTAGACCAAGGTTGGTCATGTTGAAAACATATGAATAAGTCCGGTTGATGGAGAAGCTAACTCTAGTGATTATTTTGTTCATGATTTTTAAATAAAAACTAAGGACTAGTACATAGTGGAGACGTGATGAAAGTAGAAGAAAAACACGAGTATGGGGGCCATCGGATAGCGGTGTGAGAGCGATTCACAGGTTGCCTGCTTGATGCGTCAAGACAGTGCGTGGGCGCTACTCCGGAATTATCGTCCCGGTGGCGACGCTCGTGGGATGTTCGAGTGGCTATGGGTGGTGCCATTGTTCCATGGCGGAGGCTGAATTGTCCATAGGTTGCCTGCTCGATGCGTCGTGACAGTGCGTGGGATTCCCCTCCAGGCTGCCTGGGCATGGGCTCATAGATCATAGGACATCTAAGACACTACCGTAGTTACAGTAGTAGTTTAAGACATAACGGGGGATTGAACCCTATCAAGATGAAGAACGAATAAGGGCTTGCCCTCGGACCTATGTAGTATGGGATGCATAGAATCCGAACAAGTGCGCATTAGTGTCATATAACATAATTAACTGCATTAAGGAATAAGTGCACAATCACAACACGACATCAATAGGGTAGCCCCTTTAGTTTGAATGTGACAAGTTTGTGTTTGCTAAATATGAAATGTTAAGTTATACTATTTCCGGCAAAGCGAGGACGGCCGTGTATAATGTTCGTCGGTTGAATAAACTGACGTACCCACAGTCTTACATGCAGGTAAATGACTTGTTAAAGATTAAAAGAGGATGGATGCTTAAAAGATTGTATCATGCTGTTGTACTTTATTTCAAATGTTGTAAAATTTACTTCCGCTGTGCAAAAGAAAGATGTAATTATGATGTAAACTCTGATGTATGATGAAAAGTTTTAATTTTCCTATAAAATTGTACTAAAGAAAGTGAAAAGATCCTGTAGAACATCTCGAATTCAGTGTATTTGGGATTCGGGGCGTTACAGAGTGGTATCAAAGCCACGCTTTCTACACTTTCACACTTGTACAAATTTATAGGGAACGACACCCTAGAAGTGGACATTAGAGTGTGTGTTTGAGTCTAGAGATTTAAATGTAAGTGACTTACATTTGTGTTGCTCTAAGATTTATGCTTCCTCCTCTCTATTTCTAAGATGGCTGATCACTTCGACCCTGCTGGAGGCGACGACTGGCATATCATTGAGGAAGAGTACCATCCTGGACAGGCTGATTCCGAGGACGAGTACTACCCTGGACAAGCTGATTCTGATGATGAGGAGTACCCTGAATCCCGAGAGATCACCCCACCTCTGGATTCATCTGATGATTCTTCTTCCGACGAAGAGGAAGTACCAGTTCCAAGTGGTCTTGTGACTTCTCTTCAGAGGCAAGTGGAAACCCTGAAGGAGAGAGTTGGATTATTGGAGGCTCAGCTGGAGAAGCGGAAGGCTGACTATTCTGTTCTTAGCCATCGGATCTGGGAACTTGAGAAGAAAAAGAACCTAACTGATGTGCTGAAGGATGAGGTTGATGAACTGCGGGAAGAACTTCGAGCAGCGAAGAGGACCCGTAGGAGTTAGAGTGTTGTAGCTTCTGTTTCTTTCCGTTCTGATGTCCAAAATGTTTTAAAATTCGAATGTATAAACTTTTGGAATTCAATGAAATGGAAGTTGGTTTAAATTCTTGTTTTATACTTCGAATTTGACGGATCTTTTGCATCAGAATATGTCGAGAAGAGGAGCAAGGAATGGGGAAGGTTTGGATCTGGAGACTGAGCTTGCTAGGGTCTACCAGACATTGAATGCAGTGGCTCAGAACCAAGCTAGGGGGCCGGCAAATCCAGTGCCCGAGGCGATAAAGCTGGTGGAATCGTTCAAGAGAATGAAACCACCTGTATTCGAGGGAAAGTCAGACCCAGATGCGGCTGACAACTGGATACGGCAAGTGGAGACAATCTTCGAGGTGTTGGAGACACCGGAGGGTAGCAAGGTCAAGTTGGCGACTTTGCAGCTGGAGAAGGATGCAGCGGTTTGGTGGCAATCCATGAAGAGGACCATGGGAGGTCTGTTGCTTGGCTGGGAGGAATTTCTGGAGGAGTTCCGCAGCCATTATTTCCCCTCCGACGTCCAGGAGAAGAAGGCGATGGAGTTCCTGTCGCTTCAGCAAGGCAGCATGTCGGTGAGAGCATATGAGACCAAGTTCACTCAGCTCTCCAGGTATGCTCCAGAACTAGTGATGGATGAGGCCAAGAAAGCTCTCAAGTTCGAGCATGGTTTGAGGCCTAGCTTGAGATCTCGTATGATACCCCTTGGTATCAGGAGGTTCGATAAGCTGGTCAAGAGGGCGGCAGCGATGGAGGCGGATATGGAGCAGTTCCAAGTTGTTCAGAACAGGAGGAACAACTGGCAGTCTGGTAAGAGGCCTGCACATTCGGGGAGTTTCAGGGGGCAACCATCTGCACAGAGGTTCAAACCGACAGGGGCGAACGCTGTTAGTGTAGCTGGAGGGCCTGGAAACAATGTGGCGAGACCTCCTGCGGTGACTTGCTTTAACTGTGGGGAAGCGGGACACTACCGATCTCATTGTCCCAAACTTCAACGCAGTAATAGCAGCGCACCAACGCAGCAGGCTGGGAAGAGGCCGTACCAATCAGGGCGAGTATTTGCCTTGACAGAAGCTGATGCTGAGGAGGCAGATCAGGTCATCTCTGGTACGAGGGCTGGTGTTTAGAGTCTTTGTCATTTCTTTTCCCTTTGTTTAGTGAGGCTGTTATGTAATGGTGCATATTATGTAACAGGCGAACTCTATCTTAATGGAATTAAAGCTTTCGTATTGTTTGATACTGGATCCTCTCATACTTTTGTGTCTCCAAAGTTTGCTAAAGTGTTGGGAGTTGAACCAAAGATTTTCCCAGGCAAGATCTTATCAGTAGCTACTCCGTCAGAGGAAACTTTAACCACTGATCGGTATTATGCTGATTGCGAGATTGTGATTGGGGATAGAATCTTTGGCATTGATCTGATTGAGCTGACTATCTTGGGAGTCGATGTTATCATTGGCATTGATTGGATGTCGGTGTACAGTGCGAGCATCGAGTGTAAGACCAAGACGGTGACAGTGAAGGCTCCAGGTGGACCTGAAGTCGTGTTCCAAGGGAAGCGGAAATGTTCTAAGCTGGTGGCAACTATCCGCAAGGAAGAGACTCCTGTGGAAGTGCAAGGGATTCCTGTGGTTCGGGACTATCCGACTGTGTTCTTGGAAGATTTTCCTGGGTTACCTCCGCATCGTGATGTAGAGTTCAGCATCACTGTTCAACCGGGAAGTGCACCCATTTCTAAGGCGCCTTATAGGATGGCTCCAGTGGAACAGGATGAGGTGAAACGGCAGATTGAGGAACTGTTGGGAAAAGGCTTTATTCAACCTAGTGCGTCACCTTGGGGAGCACCAGTGCTTTTGGTAAAGAAAAAGGATGGATCGATGAGAATGTGCATCGATTACCGGGAGCTGAATAAGGTCACTGTTCAGAATAAGTATCCGATTCCTCGAATTGATGACTTGTTCGATCGTCTACAAGGAGCAGCTGTATTCTCCAAAATAGATCTTCGATCAGGTTACCACCAAGTTCGAGTGAAAGCTGAAGATGTGCACAAGACTGCATTTAGAACTCGGTATGGGCATTACGAATTCTTAGTTATGCCATTCGGAGTGACGAATGCACCTGCAATCTTCATGGACTTGATGAACAGAGTTCTAAGGCCGTTTATTGATTCTTTCGTCGTGGTGTTTATCGACGATATTCTCGTGTACTCCAAGTCTGAGGAGGAGCACACCGAGCATCTGGCAGCAGTTTTGCAGAAGTTGGAAGAGCAGCAGTTGTATGCCAAGTTATCCAAGTGTGATTTCTGGAAATCTGAAGTGACATTCCTAGGTCACATCCTTTCTAAGGAGGAAGTGGCAACTGATCCTCAGAAGATAGAGGCAGTGAGAGATTGGGCGAGGCCTACTACAGTGAAGGAAGTCAGAAGTTTCCTTGGGATGACTGGGTATTATCGGAGATTCATTCAAGGTTATGCTCAGATAGCTGTACCACTTACAGGGCTGACCAAGAAGAATGTGAGCTTCAAGTGGACCGAGCAATGTGAGGCGAGTTTTCAGGAGTTGAAAGATAGACTGACTACTGCACCTATTTTGGCTTTGCCTAGAGCTGGGGTCGAGTATGATGTTTATAGCGATGCTTCACATCGGGGGCTTGGTTGTGTCTTAATGCAAGAAGGAAGAGTAATCGCTTATGGGTCTAGGCAACTACGACCGCATGAGAAAAATTATCCGACTCATGATCTAGAGTTGGCTGCGATTATTTTTGCTTTGAAGCAATGGAGGCACTACGTGTACGGTGAGAAGTTGAATATGTACACGGATCACAAGAGCTTGAAGTATATATATCAGCAGAGGGATCTCAATTTGAGGCAGCGGAGATGGTTGGAAGTGCTCGAGGATATGCGACCTGAGATCAAGTACCATCCTGGAAAGGCTAATGTTGTTGCTGATGCACTTAGTCGCAAGAGCAGTTTGGCCAGTTTGATTACAACTCAGAGGCAGCTGATTGAGGAGTTGGACCGAGCTGGGATTGAGGTTGTCTCCATCCCCCGAGGGAACCGGACATGATTGCAAGGATTGGGAGCATCTTTGGCTCAGTTGAGGCTTCAGCCTACTTTGAATGCAAGGATCATTGCAAGTCAGGAAGTTGATGCTGATATTCTGGAGATGAAGGAGCAGGTTGGTGCTGGCAGGTTGCTCGGATTTCAAATCAGGGATGGAGTGCTGTGGTTCGGAGATAGGCTGTGCGTTCCAAATCAGGCGGACCTGAAAGAGAGTATTCTTCAGGAGGCGCATGCTACTCTTCTGTCCGTACATCCTGGGAGTACTAAGATGTACAAGGACATCAAGCAGCATTTCTGGTGGTCAGGTTTGAAGCGGGATGTGGCTGAATTTGTCGCGAAGTGTGAGGTTTGTCAGCAAGTCAAAGCCGAAAATCAGAGACCCGGAGGTCTATTACAGCCGTTACCTATTCCGAAATGGAAGTGGGATAACATCAGTATGGATTTCATCACGGGATTGCCTAAGAGTCCTAAAGGCAATGATGCTATTTGGGTTATAGTCGACCGACTTACCAAGTCCGCTCACTTTTTGGCGATGAAACTCACTGCTTCGATGGACAAGTTGGCTGAGATGTATGTTGGTGAGATTGTCCGACTTCATGGCGTTCCTTCGACTATTGTGTCTGATCGAGATGCGCGGTTTACTTCGCATTTCTGGAGGAGTCTTCAGGCAGCTTTGGGTACCAAGACGGATTTCAGCACTGCTTTTCATCCGCAAACCGATGGGCAGACCGAGAGAGTCAATCGTATTATTGAGGATATGCTTCGGTGTTGTATACTAGACTTTGGAGGCAGTTGGGAAAGGCATTTACCTTTGGTGGAATTTGCCTACAACAACAGTTTTCAGGCTAGCATTGGGATGGCGCCGTACGAAGCTCTGTATGGCAGGAAGTGCAGAACTCCTGTTTGTTGGTATGAAGTAGGGGAACGTCAGTTGTTTGGTCCTGAGCTTGTGCAACTGACTTCTGAGAAGATTGATCTGATCAGGAAAAGGTTGGTGGAAGCTCAGAGCAGGCAGAAAAGCTATGCAGACAACCGGAGAAGGGACCTTGAGTTTGAGGTTGGTGACTTCGTCTTTCTGAAGGTATCACCCAGCAAAGGTGCGGTTCGTTTTGGCAAAGGCGGGAAGTTGGCCCCGAGGTTTATAGGCCCGTATAAGATATTGAAAAGGATCGGGAAAACTGCTTACCGGCTTGAATTACCGGAAGAGTTGTCTCAGGTGCACAATGTCTTTCATGTGTCTATGCTGAGAGGTTACATTCCAGACCCGAGTCATCATTTGCCTGAAGTGCCGGAAGGTTTGCAGTTAGACCTGAATTACATCGAGTCTCCTGTTGAGATTGTTGATCGTCGAGAGAAAGTCTTGAGGAATAAGACGATTCCGATGGTCAAGGTAGTCTGGAGAAACCACTTGGTTGAAGAGGCTACTTGGGAATCTGAGGAGAGGATGTTGAAGGACTATCCTGAGCTTTTTGCTTGATTGTATTTTGTATCTTTTGTTCTTGTTGTGTGTGTTGTATTTTTGTTTTATTTCCTCGCTCTTGATTGTAGTTCCGGGGACGGAACTATTCTAAGGAGGGAGTGCTGTAATACCCTGATTTTTCAATTAATGAGAAATTATTTATTTTGCACGTGTTGTGCACGTGCAATATTTTTGTTGGATTATTTTATCATGATGTGTATGTTTAAATATAATTTTCTCAAATTATTTTAGTACAAAAAGCCTTCTTTAAAAGCCTTATTTGATTTAACTAAAAAGCCTTTTCTTAAAAAACCCAAAAGCATTTTATTTTATTTATTTTTATAAATTATTTTGGCCCAAAAAGAAAGCCCATGAATTAATTAATTTTAATTAAACTTGTCATGTAGGAGACTTTTTTTAAACAAAATTATTTTTTATACAATTTTAGAATGTACAAATTTGGCCTAGTTGCATGCACGTGCACTACACGTACACGTGCAATGCACACTTTATTTTTGAGGCCGGGTAGCATTCTTTTGGAGGGAATTTTGATTTTGGGTGTGGAGAACATGGTGGTAGTTTCAAGGAAGTGGGTAGTTCTTGTAACTTCTACTTTGATCTAAACCCTTCATCCAACAACCACCAAGACAATCTTGGCCCTCCATTCCCCTCATTTTTTAGTATAAATACCCCCCTTCTCATGGCTAACTTTTCATATGCAAAGTGTATTTCTAAGTTATAGTATTATTATTGTGGGAGTTATAAAAGATAAGAGATTGTGTGGGTTGTGTTGCTTGGAGTGGCCGGCATCATCAAAGAAGCTTTCGGTGTGGACTTGAGGAAGCATTCGGCATAGGCTTGGAGGCTTGGAGCTTGAGCGCTTTTGGCTAGGAGGTGGTGCTTTCATCTACAAGGATTCGATTGCTTTTGTTTGTGTTTTCTCTCCAATTGAGGTGGGTAAAACATTTTATATTTCTAAAGTAGATCCATGCTAATTTTACACCATTAAAGATGCATGAAAAATATTATGAAGAGCCCACTTAAATTGAGTAGTTAGCATGTGAATTGATTGAAATGTATTGATTAACTTATATGGCTCTAGTGTTAAGATTAAATTGTGTGTAGATTACCCCATGTTTATTATTGTGAAGTTGTGATAGTGATTAAATTAAATTAAGAGTGTTGTTATTATGATTAGAGACATAATGTACACTTGTTAATTGTGATAGATGGACTTTCATGTTGATATGAATGTGGACTATGGAAATCATATGTGATGGTTGAATTAAGAACTAATATCAGTAAATTTTCTCCATGAAATTATTTAATAAAAAGACTAGTAGATTGATTGTATGACAATGTCGAAAAATGCAATAATGTATTTTAATAAATAATTTTTGGGTTTTGTATGTGAAATTACATTTCATTAGTACCAAAAAATTATATTATTTTACTGGTAAGAACTTATATGATTGAGAATCTAATCTGGAAGTTTTCAGAAAATTTTATCAAAGCAATAAGCAACTATGGCTATTTGAATGTCGAGTTATTTTCAAAACAGTACGAATAAAACATATAAGAATTTTTATTGGGTCTGTGACAACCCGAGCCAGTGGCTCAGGTGGTCTTGGACGCCGGTTGGCTTCTCTGTGTCGCACGGTTCGAATCCCAGGCCGAACACTTCTTTTGTTAATTTACCCTAAAAACAGTAAGCAGCGAACCTAAGGTTCATATAAACCCCAGTCACCCTATAGACGTGTTCAGCGATCGGCCTAGTGGTCGGGCTCTGTGCTGTCTTGGTGTGGCGCCTGGTTCGATTCTTGCCTTCGGCATATTGGAAAAAATATTTTTTGGGTGTTTTTGAAGTCCAAAAATTACGAAATAAATATGGTAATTCTCATAAAAATACAAGGAATTTTCTAAGAGTGATTTGGGTATTTTTAGAATGAAATACAATATGGTTTGTGAATAAAAAGGCATAAATGGAGCTTTGGTTATGAGATATACACTTGTGGATTTTATAACTTATAAAGATAGGCTATTATAAAGTAATTGGCATAAGTGCTTGTGGCGTGACATGATTTTATTTATTTTCATTATAAGTATTGTGCAAGATATGAAATATGAAGTTGAAATGTGATTTTATGAAGTTGTATAAATTCATGTATAGTTATGAAATTAAAACCATGATTTTATGAAAGAGGAAAAGAAATTGTTGGCTATAAGTATGAATTGTTTTCGTTATGAACTCGTGAATTAAAAGTATCATCGCGGACTTGTGAATAAAGTGTAATCATGAATTGAAAAAGAATGAGTATAAAAACTCGACATGGAAATTGTCAGGAGTTAAAGATTGTGAAATGAAATTTGAAATAGAGTAGCTAAGTCTCCCCGGCATTGAGAAAAATGAATTGAATTGAAATTAGACCAAGGTTGGTCATGTTGAAAACATATGAATAAGTCCGGTTGATGGAGAAGCTAACTCTAGTGATTATTTTGTTCATGATTTTTAAATAAAAACTAAGGACTAGTACATAGTGGAGACGTGATGAAAGTAGAAGAAAAACACGAGTTTGGGGGCCATCGGATAGCGGTGTGAGAGCGATTCACAGGTTGCCTGCTTGATGCGTCAAGACAGTGCGTGGGCGCTACTCCGGAATTATCGTCCCGGTGGCGACGCTCGTGGGATGTTCGAGTGGCTATGGGTGGTGCCATTGTTCCATGGCGGAGGCTGAATTGTCCATAGGTTGCCTGCTCGATGCGTCGTGACAGTGCGTGGGATTCCCCTCCAGGCTGCCTGGGCATGGGCTCATAGATCATAGGACATCTAAGACACTACCGTAGTTACAGTAGTAGTTTAAGACATAACGGGGGATTGAACCCTATCAAGATGAAGAACGAATAAGGGCTTGCCCTCGGACCTATGTAGTATGGGATGCATAGAATCCGAACAAGTGCGCATTAGTGTCATATAACATAATTAACTGCATTAAGGAATAAGTGCACAATCACAACACGACATCAATAGGGTAGCCCCTTTAGTTTGAATGTGACAAGTTTGTGTTTGCTAAATATGAAATGTTAAGTTATACTATTTCCGGCAAAGCGAGGACGGCCGTGTATAATGTTCGTCGGTTGAATAAACTGACGTACCCACAGTCTTACATGCAGGTAAATGACTTGTTAAAGATTAAAAGAGGATGGATGCTTAAAAGATTGTATCATGCTGTTGTACTTTATTTCAAATGTTGTAAAATTTACTTCCGCTGTGCAAAAGAAAGATGTAATTATGATGTAAACTCTGATGTATGATGAAAAGTTTTAATTTCCCTGTAAAATTGTACTAAAGAAAGTGAAAAGATCCTGTAGAACATCTCGAATTCAGTGTATTTGGGATTCGGGGCGTTACAGAAGGGCCGAGAAGACGAGCATCTCCCTATTGCACCTCCACCAGAAGAAGGGGGAAAAATTGAGAGACTACGTGAAGAGGTTCACGGCCGAAGCCAGATCCATAGCATCCCTCAACCAGTTGGTCGCTACGGTAGCATTTCAATCTAATGTCCTCAATTCCAACCTCCGCTCCTCCTTCGCCAAGAAGCCCCCACAGAATTTTTCCGACCTCCTCCTTCGCAGTGAAAAGTACATCCGGGCTGAAGAGGCCGAGCAACAACCCAACTGGGAGGGGACTACCTCCGGGTTTAAGAGGAAGGGAACGGAAGAAGAAGGAGCCAAGAAGCTCCAGAAGGATAATACCGGCCAGCGCCGACCTCCCCCAAGATTTGAGAAGTTCACTCCCCTCACCTCTAACATCTCCGCCATTTTCATGGAAGTCGAAAAAGAAGGGGTCTTACCCCCTGCTCCGAGGATGAACACCCCCGCCAAGAGAAGAGATAAAGAGAAATGGTGCCGCTATCACCGGGACCATGGGCATGACACCAACGATTGCCGTGCTCTGAGAAATGAGATCGAGGCCCTCATCCAGAGGGGGCAGCTGACGAAGTTTGTAAGAAAGGACCGAGCCGAACCTCCTCCCCAGCCTCGGGGGGCTAACAAGCGTCCGGAACGAGAAGAGATGCCAGACCTTGAGGAAGAGCGAGTCCTTCACCTCATCCATGGGGGTCCGATGGGGGGCTCCTCGAACTCCTCTCGGAAAGCATTTATCAGAGAAGTCAATTCAGTCCGAACCACCCCTCCCCCCAAAGGCCTCGGAGTGCCCGTCACCTTCTCTGATGAAGATCTCGAGGGTGTCCGCACCCCTCATTGTGACGCACTCGTCATCAGTCTCCACATGGCCAATTTCAAAGTGGAGAGGATCTTAGTAGATAACGGCAGCTCCGTCAACATCCTCTTCCTCGACGCTTTTAAGGGCCTGAAGCTCTCCCGAGACAGACTCAAGCCCGCCGGCTACACGCTCCATGGGTTCACAGGAGTGCCGGTGACCATTGAAGGGGTGATTACCCTCGATGTCACAGCTGGCAAAACTCCTACTACCCGCACGGAGTCAATGGATTTCATAGTCGTAGATGTCCCAGCAGCCTACAATATCATTTTGGGTCGGCTCGGTCTAGCCGCCCTTGATGCCGTCCCTTCTGCCTATCATCTCAAAATGAAATTCCCCACTCGGGCCGGAGTAGGATAAGTAAGGGGCAATCAGGAGCAGGCCCGCAAGTGTTATATGACCTCTACCCTCGGACCCGTCCTCTCTTTGGAAACACTGGAAATTCCCCAAGATGCCGCTCGGCTGACTTCCGAGCCGGCGGACGAATTGGAGGAGGTGCTCTTCTCGGAGCAGGAGCCGACTCACAAGTTTTTTGTCAGCAAGACCCTCCCGTCCGCTCTATACTCAGATATTGTAAAATGCATCCGAACCAATCAAGACCTCTTCTCTTGGACGGCAGCAGATATGCCCGGTATCTCCGAAGAACTCTTGGTCCACCGCCTGAGTGTTGATCCGGGGTCCAAACCGGTTCAGCAGAAGAGGCGCAAGTTCGCCCCCGAGCGTCAGCTCGCTATCAAAGAGGAGGTGGACAAATTGTTAAAGGCCCGATTCATACAGGAGGTAAACTACCCTGAGTGGTTGTCAAACGTAGTAATGGTGAAGAAGTCCAATGGGACTTGGAGAATTTGTATTGATTTCACCGACCTCAACAAGGTCTGCCCCAAAGATCCCTTCCCTCTGCCGAGCATCGACACTCTGATTGACGCAACCTTGGGACATGAGCTCCTCAGCTTCATGGATGCTTTCTCGGGTTACAATCAGATAAGGATGTTCCCCCCGGATATCCCGAAGACATCTTTTGTGACCGACCAAGGCCTTTATTGCTACAGAGTCATGCCATTCGGCCTAAAGAATGCAGGGGCGACATACGAACGCCTCGTCAACAACGTTTTCCAGGCCCAGATCGGCCGGAACATGAAAGTGTACGTCGATGACATGCTGGTGAAAAGCATTCGAGGTGTTGATCATGTGGCTGACCTCCAAGAGGCATTTGATGTTCTGAGAAAACACAATATGAGACTCAACCCGAACAAGTGTGCGTTCGGCGTCTCATCAGGGAAGTTCCTCGGCTTTATGGTTAGCCAACGAGGAATAGAAGTAAATCCGGAGAAGATCAAGGCCATTTTAGACATGGCCCACCCTAGAAATGTCAAAGAAGTTCAGAGGTAGACTGGTCACCTAGCCGCCATAGGGCGCTTTCTGTCGAAGTCCGGGGAAAAGTGCCTCCCATTCTTGAAAGCCCTCAGGGGGGCTAAAGGATTTGAGTGGGGCAGCAGCAGCAAGACTCCTTCGACCAGCTTAAAGCTTACCTCGTCAATCCACCTCTTCTCAGCAAACCAATACCCGGCGAACCACTCTACCTCTACCTGGCAGCTTCCGAACAGACGCTTAGTGCGGTCTTAGTCAGAGAAGAAGAAAGGGCTCAGAAGCCCATTTACTACGTCAGCAAGGTGCTTCGGGACGCCGAGCTCCGGTACCCGAAGATTGAGAAAATAGCCTATGCCCTAGTAATGGCCGCGAGAAAGCTTCGACCCTACTTTCAGTCCCATTCGGTGGTCGTCCTTACCGACCAGCCGCTGAAACAGGTCCTTCACAAGCCCGAGACGTCCGGTCGCCTTATGAAGTGGTCAATCGAGCTGAGCCAACATGATATAACTTATCAGCCTCGGACCGCGATCAAGGCACAGGCACTGGCCGAATTCATAGTTGAAACTACTATCCCCGACTCCAGCCAAACAGTGAAGGGACCACCCGTCTGGTCGGTCTATGTCGACGGGTCCTCTTGTAACGAGGGAAGCGGGGCAAGGGTCATCGTGACAGGCCCAGATGACTTTATCCTCCAATACTCCCTCCGTATAAACTTCAAAGCCTCGAACAACGAAGCCGAATACGAGGCGCTCATAGCCGGCCTTGGAATGGCCCGAAATGCAGGGGCACAATGCCTGCAGATCTTCAGTGACTCTTAGTTGGTCGTCAATCAGGTCCTCGGCGAATATGAAGCCCGTGATGACAGGATGGTTAAGTACTTGGCTAAAGTCAGAAGCCTCATGGCACTGTTCGAGGAGGCCCTCATCCATAGAATCCCCAGAGAAGAAAATGCTCAGGCCGACGCCCTATCCAAATTAGCCTCCTCTTCCCTTCAAGGCCTCGAACAAACTGTTCTGATAGAAGTCCTCCTGAAGCCGAGCATAGAGGACGATGCGCTCGACTCCGTTGAAACACTGCCAGTCCTCCTCGAAGACAATTGGATGAAGCCCCTCGTCGAGTTTCTAAGAGACGGACTCCTCCCCCAGGATCCGAAGGAAGCACGAAGGATAAGAACCCGAGCCGAGCGTTATATACTAATCGAAGGAATTCTATATAAACGCTCCTTCACCCAGGTAGACGGTCGGCCCTACCTAAGGTGCCTCTCCCCCCGGCAAGCTGACTACGCCCTGCAAGAACTCCATGAGGGCATTGGCGGGGCTCATTCTGGCTCCAGAGCCCTAGCGCGCAAAGTGTTGAACTACGGCTACTACTGGCCCACTCTCCTACGGGACGCCGAACAACACGTTCGGCAATGCAGCTCCTGCCAGAAGTACTCCGACATCCGACGCCTTCCACAAGCACCACTCACCTCCCTATCAAGTCCGATCCCCTTCGCAATGTGGGGGATGGATTTACTAGGACCGTTTCCGCCAGCTCCCGGACAGCTAAAGTTTCTAGTCGTAGCAGTCGACTATTTCTCGAAATGGATAGAGGCCAAGCCCCTGGCTACAATCACCGAGCATAAGGTCGTTCAATTCTTCTGGAAAAATGTGATCTGCCGATTCGGCGTTCCCCGGGTCATAGTTACAGATAACGGAACGCAGTTCGCTGGGGCTGCCTTCCGAGCCTTATGTGAGGACCTCGCCATACAACACCGCTTCTCCTCCGTCTCACAACCTCAGTCAAATGGCCAGGCCGAAAATGCCAACCCACAGATCCTCTCAGGCATCAAGAAAAGACTAGACAAGTGCTCCAAGGGCTTGTGGGTCGATCAGCTGCCCAACGTGCTATAGAACTACCGCACCATGAAGCGGACCCCAACAGGCGAGAGCCCGTTTAATCTCACCTATGGGTCCGAGGCCCTCATTCCCCTAGAAGTGGGGATACCCTCTCCTCGTTTGATAGCCTTTGAAGAAGAGCAGAATGCCAGAGAGCTCAGAGCAAGCCTAGACTTGATAGACGAAATCCGAGAAAGAGCTGCTATACGGCAACAGAGCTACCGAAGAAGGATTGAGCTAGCATACAACAAGAGAGTCCGCCCAACGGACCTCAAAGAAGGGGACCTAGTCCTCCGAAAATTGGCCATCTCGTTCCCCAGACAGAAAAGCAAACTGGCCCCGAATTGGGAGGGACCATACAAGATCTCAAAAGTGGTCCGCCCCGGTGCATACAAGCTAGAAGATCTCGAAGGCAGGGAAATTCCCAGGACTTGGAATGCCGACCATCTTTTGAAATACCAAGAGAAAGCGACTACGCCTCTCTAAGTAACTCGAGATGTCGAACCATTCCCTTCCTGTTACTAGTATTGATTTTTCCTTTATTTTTTCCTTGTAATAACGGCTAGCAACTTTAGAAGCAGCCGATCATTGGATATTAATAAATAAAGTTTTTCATATTTTTGATACTGTCGCATCTCTCTGCCTTTAATCCTTTGATCTCACGATGGTTCGGAGTCCAGCACTCGGCTCGACTCTTCTTCCTCGGCTCGTCCATAGACGAGCCGGAAGTAGATCGCAGTTCGAAATTGCTCCTGCAGCCGTTGAATGGATCGGAGTCCAACACTTGGCTCAATTCTACTTCGCAAGTCCGCTCCTAAGCGGACTAGAAGTAGCTCGCCATTCGGAACTGCTCCCACATCCCTTGAACTGATCTCATGATGGTTCGGAGTCCAGCACTCGGCTCGACTCTTCTTCCTCGGCTCGTCCATAGACGAGCCGGAAGTAGATCGCCGTTCGAAATTGCTCCTACAGCCGTTGAATGGATCGGAGTCCAACACTTGGCTCGATTCTACTTCGCAAGTCCGCTCCTAAGCGGACTAGAAGTAGCTCGCCATTCGGAACTGCTCCCACATCCCTTAAACTGATCTCACGATGGTTCGGAGTCCAGCACTCGGCTCGACTCTGCTTCCTCGGCTCGTCCATAGACGAGCCGGAAGTAGATCGCCGTTCGAAATTGCTCCTGCAGCCGTTG
Source organism: Hemerocallis citrina (assembly GCA_017893485.1). Taxonomy (NCBI): domain Eukaryota; kingdom Viridiplantae; phylum Streptophyta; class Magnoliopsida; order Asparagales; family Asphodelaceae; genus Hemerocallis; species Hemerocallis citrina. The sequence goes on from CM030359.1 coordinate 263,285,519, forward strand.
AATGGATCGGAGTCCAACACTTGGCTCGATTCTACTTCGCAGGTCCGCTCCTAAGCGGACTAGAAGTAGCTCGCCATTCGGAACTGCTCCCACATCCCTTGAACTGATCTCACGATGGTTCAGAGTCCAGCACTCGGCTCGACTCTTCTTCCTCGGCTCGTCCATAGACGAGCCGGAAGTAGATCGCCGTTCGAAATTGCTCCTGCAGCCGTTGAATGGATCGGAGTCCAACACTTGGCTCGATTCTACTTCGTAAGTCCACTCCTAAGCGGACTAGAAGTAGCTCGCCATTCGGAACTGCTCCCACATCCCTTGAACTGATCTCACGATGGTTCAGAGTCCAGCACTCGGCTCGACTCTTCTTCCTCGGCTCGTCCATAGACGAGCCGGAAGTAGATCGCCGTTCAAAATTGCTCCTACAGCCGTTGAATGGATCGGAGTCCAACACTTGGCTCGATTCTATTTCGCAAGTCCGCTCCTAAGCGGACTAGAAGTAGCTCGCTATTCGGAACTGCTCCAACATCCCTTAAACTGATCTCACGATGGTTCGGAGTCCAGCACTCGGCTCGACTCTGCTTCCTCGGCTCGTCCATAGACGAGCCGGAAGTAGATCGCCATTCGAAATTGCTCCTGCAGCCGTTGAATGGATCGGAGTCCAACACTTGGCTCGATTCTACTTCGCAAGTCCGCTCCTAAGCGGACTAGAAGTAGCTCGCCATTTGGAACTGCTCCCACATCCCTTAAACTGATCTCACGATGGTTCGGAGTCCAGCACTCGGCTCGACTCTGCTTCCTCGACTCGTCCATAGACGAGCCGGAAGTAGATCGCCGTTCGAAATTGCTCCTGCAGCCGTTGAATGGATCGGAGTCCAACACTTGGCTCGATTCCACTTCGCAAGTTCGCTCCTAAGCGGACTAGAAGTAGCTCGCCATTCGGAACTGCTCCCACATCCCTTAAACTGATCTAACGATCGGATCTCTCCTATGGCTCGACCCTACCTCACCGGCTCGTCCTCAAACGGGCCGGAGTTAGATGCCCATCACAACCTGTCCCGCGACTGTCGAGCCGAGCGGACGAGGTACCGACCCTCGTATATGGCAAAAAAACCTCCCGAGACGAAACCACCGTCAGATCATCTCAGAAAGTGTGCTAGGGCGTGATGAGCGGATCTCATTCAGCCACGTGTCCACAAAACGACAAGATAGTGTTTTCTTGGGAACTGGACCCGCCTCAAGATTCGTGCAAACATCAGACGGCCCCGATCGCTTCACTTCGCTCGGCAGGAGTCACCCCGGTCTTCCAGCTACGATCAGGCCATGCGGGCGCAGTCGAGAAACAACTGTGCCTTAGCAACCGAACCGAGCCGTACCTGAAGGGACCAGGCAAGGTTCAGAAACGCAGCAAAAGAGAGGGCTTCAAGGCCAAGGTGCTCGGCGACGCGAACACCTGCCTCGCGGCTCGTTTCGAGCCTACCCTAGTTAGCGCGACTAGAGCACAGATAAGAAGACAACAGAGAACAGTTCGGATAAAACAACTCCAATTCTATTAATAACTTGGACAAAATTACAAAGTGGATTACAACAACAAGAACTTGCAAATGGGTTACAACAACAAGACACGACCCGTTTACTACCTCCGAGGAAGGGGTATGCTCCGGTTCAGTGACACTTTGGGTCGGCGCTTCTTGACCCCCGAGCTCGTCTCCAGTCCAACGAACCGAGACGCCTCCTCGCCGCTGACCCTGACGGTTGCACCAACCGAAGCACCGCTTGAAGACACCGCTACACTGCTCTGGGCGTCGGCCGCTGACCTGCCTACGATAGGAGTCCGGCTCGCCGCTTGATAGAACGTGATCCCTCGCTCGATCTCTTCGCGAGTGCACGAGGTGCTCCGGACGTTAGCCCTCACCGGCCGAGGCTTGAGCCGAGCAACCTCTTCCTCCAGTTCGACGATCCGACCCTTCAGTATCTCATCCTTTACTATCACTTTAAACCGAGGAAGTTTTGCCGAACCAGGATACTCGGCACTGTCGGATATAACGCGGCGCAAGTGGGTCACCTCGATACTTTTGTCGACCGTCACCCTTTGCAGCTCTTCCACCTTCTTCGCAAAGCCATCTTGTTCTGCCGAAACTCGCGCCAGTTCCTCTTCCTTAGCGGATAGCTCGGCCTCGACTATCCGTAGATGGTGCAGCTCGGCCAGAGCCTCACTATACCTAATCTCTAAGTTGTGAAGTATCCTCCTCGTCAAGTGAACCTCACCCTCAAGACGGTCCTCCCGAGATCGCTTAAACAACTCGGCTCGGCGCCGATCGGCCGAGGTGATAAGAGTCTGCTCGGCAATCTGAAATAAGAAAGGGATAGCATTGAAGAACAATATTGTCGAACCAAACACTTAGACAGATTTCGAATTCAAAATACTTTTCATTCATTAAAAGCGGTGTCCAGTCCGCAAAAGGCATTACAACGCTCGGAAGAAGAAAACAAAACGAAAACTACAAAAGATTTAACGAGGGATCAAGGGTCCACCTGCGTCGCCGCTTCGACCACGGGCGCATTAACAGATGGCCCCTCAATCCTCCCCTCGGTTTCCCCCTCCTCGTCTTCGCCTTCGGTCTCGTCGCCTTTGCCTTCCTCCCCTCGTCGCCTGAGGACGACCCTGGAAACAGTCGGTAGCCGACCCGCTCGAAGCCAGGGATCCATTCTTGAACATGATCGAGCGCCGTTTGATAAGACCGCTCCATGTTCTCGGCCATGTGCTTCTTCGCCTCGGCCTCGACCTCCTTCTCCACCAAGGGGCCCTGATCTTTGTCGCCAAGGCCTCCTTCTTCGCCTTCTCTTCGGACAGGGACTTTTTCGCCGCAGCCAACTCCTCGGCGGCCTTGGCGGCCTTTGCGGACTCCGCCTCGAAGCGCCCCTTGGCGCTCTCCAGGTCGGCAACAAGGTCGGCCACCCGGACTTCCAAGGCCTCGGCTCTCCTCTGCTCGGCCTCGAGTTCCTTGATCGCCCTGACCTTTGCCAACCTGTCTCTGTCGCTGGCAGCCCTCAGCTCCTTCTCCTGCTCGGCGAATGTCTCGAGGAGGTGGCCGAAATGGCAAGTGTCCTGCAAAGACAAACTGTCAGTGATGCGCAAGCCGAGCAACAAACTTAAAGAAATTTGCAAGACACTTACCGATACGAGTGACCGAGCGACTTCATAAGTGTCGTCGCCGACCGTCCCTGCCTTCAGCGCGGACCTGTCCTTCGGGGTCGCCAAGTGCTTGACGACCTGCACGGACATCTGAGAGTTGCCGAGGAATCCGTCATGATTCCTCACTCGCCAATTCGGCACGAACAGCTGCTTGTGCTGCTCGGTCAGAATCTCCTCGGCAGCCCTGGTCAGCGGTGGCGCCTCGAGCGACAGCACCGCATTTACGTCGAAGGGCCCCTCAATCACGCCCGGGGCCACAGGGGCGGGGGGCTCCTCAACAACAGCAACCTCCGAAGGCGCCTCAACGGTCGGAGGGGGCGGGGTGATGGTCGAGGCGACCGTGGGCTGCGGAGTCGACGAGGCAGTCGCGGCCGCCCTCTTCCTCTTTCTACCCCCGGCGAACTTGGACCTGTCGGCCATCATGGAGTTGAAGTCAATCTTCATTGCTTTTGCGTCGAGCCAAAAAAAAAAAAAAAAGGAGACGAGTTAGCGAGTCGAACTAAAGACTTGAAAGAAAAACGAAAATAAATGAGATGTCAGGAGCATACTCGGGTCGATGGGGCTTAGGCCGGACCCGAACAACACCTCCTCCATCAACTCCCTCCAACTCAACATCGGAAGAGCCATTATCTTCCTTGCCACCTCCTCCTCGGCCTCTGACAAAACAGGGTCGGCTCGCGCGAATTTCGGCACTTCCACTTTCCACCGGGTCAGAATAGGCCGAATCGCCTCGCCCCTTATTATAAAATATTTTTCTTTCCAACCCTTAATTGAGTCGGGGTTTTCTATAATCCTAACACCCTTCCTCGGCCCCAAGTAGTATCGATACTCCGTCTTATGCTGCCGGTTTACGCGATACATTCCTCGGAAGACCGTTAGATCCGGCTCTACTTCGGCTATGTGGCACTGAAGCAAAAAGGCGTTCACGTGGCGCCACGTGTTCGGCATGAATTGGGTCGGCGCGAGGCAGAACCAGCCGAGGATCTGAAGAATGAAGGGATGCAGCGGGAAACGTAGCCCGGCATTCAAGGAGTCGACGTCGAACATGCACATATCCGACGACGGCAGCTTGGAATTCGCTCGTATCCCGGGACCAGGGAGAATCAGTTTGTACTCCGGAGGGATGGCGAAGGCCTTTCTAATCCGAAGTAGGTCCTTCTCGGCCAACACCGAGATGAGCTCGTCGGCTTCGGTGGGAAGAGCCGGATTAGGTTCCTCGACGATCTTCGACTTCCCATAGATCGCCTTCTCCAACAGGTCGCCCTCGTACTGCCTGATCCCCGAATGCCCGGACAGGACCGAAGGATATCGTCCCATCTCAGGGGTTTGCTTCGGATTCTCCACAATCACCGCCACAACGGGAGATTGGTTATCCACCCTCTTCTTCTTCTTCTCCTGCCTCGTCTCGGCTACAGACGGTTCGGCGACCTGTTTACCCTTTCTCCGGATCTCCAACCTCCTCCTCTCCTCGGCACCATCATCGCTCGAAGACGAGGCCCCACTCCCCGAGTTCACTCGAGACATCTCTAGGAAAATTGTTTAGACAAAGTGAACTGACCTTTTGAAGTGACGTTCACGGTCGGAGTGCTCTCGCCGGAAATCGCCTGGCCCACGCGACAGCTAACAGCAACGCCTTGGAGAGAAAATCGCCGCTAGCAGAGAACTTAGAGATCGAAAGTGAAAACTTGAGAGTAAAAAGTAAGAAATGAGCTTGAGAGTGAGGGTGAAAGCTTATAACACCTAACAAGTTGGGCCTCCTTGGGAAACGCAAAAAGCCCACTAAGAAGCCAAAACGACAAGCGGAGAAGTGGCTACGTTACGAGAAACAAAACTCTCCAAATCACTAACTCCACAACTCGGCCACCGGTTTGCCAGGCCGAGCTATCAAACAGCTCGACTGAGCAACCGAGCTACTACGTTTCCCCCAAAACAGCCAACTCAGCACCTCGGCCAAACAGCCCTGGTGCGCCGAGCCGAGATGACGAGGTACCGACCCTCGTATATGGCAAAAAATCATCCCGAGGCGAAGTCACCGTCGGATCTCTCCAAAATTCGTGACAGAATCTGATGGACGGTTCAGATCATGTCACACCCACAAAACGACAAGATAACGTTTTCTCGTGATCTGAACCCCATCCTCGTGATGCGCGCCATGATGGACTGCCCAGATGACGCCACGTACCTCGGATTCATCGAGCCGAGGCGCTGACCCTCCGAGCCGAAGCACTAACCCTCCGAGCCGAGGTGCCGGGGTACCGACCCTCGTATATGGCAAAAAAATCACGCCGACCCATATCAGCTGTTAGATCTTGAGAAAAAGCGCGCTCGTCATGATGGACGGCCCAGATTTGGCCACGTCCACTAAACGACAAGATAGCATTTTATGGAGATGCACGCTGAAATAGACGGTCCAGATGACGCCACGTACCTCGGATTCATCGAGCCGAGGCACTGGTCCTCGAGCTACCAAGCCGAGCCGAGGTACCGAGGTACCGACCCTCGTATACGGCGAAAAAACTTGCCAAGGAGCAGGGACCGTCTGATCACTCCGAAACTCGCGCTCCGCCCTGATCGAGGGTTCTGATGACGCCACGTCATAAATAAATATTAAAAAATCGATTTTTATTTATTTAAATCATTTTATTTATCTAAAAATTGCTAAAAATTTGGGAAAATTAGCTAAAAATTCTAGGAAATAATTGAAAATTCGGGGGATATTTTCGAGCCTCCGAACGAACAACTATTGCCTAGAACGTACGGCTAAAAACCCCCACTAGCTAACGCATCGCAAAATTAGATAAATAGCCTGAAAAGATAGATAAAAACTTGATGCCACATGGCTTCAAGAAAGAAGAAGGAATTGCCTTACCATCCACTTCGGGATTCAAAAACACCCATTCGGACTTCGATACAACTCCATTAGCCACTAAAACAGTCAAACTACTCCTCAAAGACTGATTGTCCTCAACCATTAGGAGTGGGGGGCTCGTGATATGGCTAAAAATAGGAGTTTAATCAAGACCGTCCGAATTGGGCACGAATCCTGAAGTTCAGGGGTAAAACGGTAATTTTACCTGCAAATCGGGTCTGAAGCGGGTACTGGGTCTCCTTCTCGCAGATCCAATACCCCGCGAACGGATCCACCTCAACTGGGTGCGGGTTTCAACCCGCAACAAACTCGGTCCAGCGGGATAGAATTAGGATTTCTGATTAATATTAATCAACGGCCCTGATTCATATCTATCCTTTCACTGGGGATTAGGGATTACATTCCTTATCTATATACACAGGAATTACATGCCTAATCTGCTCCCTAAGATGCCTATAAATATCCCCCACCCATCTCCATTAAGAGGTAATCAATCTTTTGCTAGTTAAACGCTCTTTCATAATCATTTCTGGTTACTGACTTGAGCGTCGGAGGGTGCGTCGCCGGGATCAACCCCGGTGTCTCGCACTTTCTTGCAGGTGAACGGCGGGAGTCAACGGTCAAGCTCCGGTGGAACAGGTTAGGTGTTTGCTATTCAGGTTTTCCAAGAACTCACAAATTCTATCTGTTTGCCCCCACACCGAATTTAGCGGCAACAGGTGACTTAGGAAAAAATGGGCCAATAGTATCAGCTATACTGAATTATCTAGTAAAGCCTCTACCAATGAAATACTTGGGGACTACCGATCAAGAGTTGGGCTTTACGAAAAAAGGATTGGAATGACCTAATTGAGCGAATTGCCAATAGACTTCGAGGTTGGAAAGGGACGATGCTATCCTTTAGTGGACGTCCGGTTTTGCTGAACTTGGTCATCAATTCAAAACCACTCTACTTTTTGTCTTTCTTTCGGATCCCTGTTTGGGTAATCAAAAACATTGATAGGTTAAGACGACTCATTTGGAAGGGATCTAGGGCCGAGGGAAAAGGGTACCCTCTGATCAAATGGGGGTTGGTTTACAGTAGAAAAGAATTCGGAGGACTGGGGTCCATCAACCTGAGTCAAATGAACCAAGCATTCCTATCGAAATGGTGGTGGAAAGTCATCACAAGAAGGAAGGCAAAGCGGGCAACATTAGTTAAGGCGGTTTATCTTAGTGACGGGTGCTTGCATCGTAAATAAAATAATATTGCATCCATGTCTGGATTTTGGGGGGGAGTGTCGCGGGAAAAGGATACCGGAATAACCTTCGTGATTGGTAATGGAGCAGACATTTTCTTTTGAAAAGATCGGTGGTGCGGCTCTATTAACCTAAAAAGAAGATTCCCGAAAGCCTACAAGTACGTAGCTGATAAGAATAATTGAGTAGCGAGACAGTGGCAATGCATGGAGGCCAAGAATGAATGTGTCTATGAGTAGAGAGGCAAGAAATCAGAAGGAGAAACTAATTTCGTTCTTACAAGATTGGAAACCAACTGGGCAGGATAACACAGACAAGGCCACATGGGGGCCAAGAAAAGGTGGACATTTCTCGGTTAAATCAGCATATGAATTGCTCAGTGATGGGGGGATACGGGTGAACGATCTAGTGTGGAAGGTCAAGATCCCTTTGAAGCTCCGCGTGTTTAATTGGCTGGCAAAATGTAATGTTATCCTAAATAGGGATAATTTGGCTGGAAGAAATTGGCACGGTCCGAGTGAATGCGTCATGTGTGATCAAGAAAGGGAAACAAAGGGATCACCTATTCATGACATGCCGGTATGCTATACCGTTGTGCGAGGACCTTGTTAGCAGATTTGTTATTTCTGCCCCATTACCAGACTCTATGAATTCTGCCTGGGGTACATGGAGGGAGCTCAATGTATGCACTAGCAATATAGAGCCATTGGGATAGGGGTAGCTGTAGCGCCCCGAATTTCCAATAAACAAAATTAGAAATAAGTGGCACAATATTCAGAATCAACTTCAATGTAATCATAAACACAGTATCAAATATAAGGAAAAATTAAAACTTTTTATTACAACTGTTCTTTCTTGCAATTACACAGCGGAAAAATTTAATACATTATTACAACACAACCCAACATATCAACTTTAATCATCTTAAGTCCAAACTTCCACTTTACTTGAGCAGCTCACTTGTAAGTCATGCAAAATAAACTGAAATGTAGGCACGTCAGTTGAAGGCAACTGACGTCAACTATAATAATAGTGATACTTTTAGATCTCATAATCACAAACTTGATCCATATTAATATACCAGTAATAAATGATGCATAACAATAATAAATAGAACAACAAGTGAAACATATTAACACGCAATAACAAATGGAACATGAAACACCGATAAATAAAGCGTAAAACAACAAGTGAAGCTAGGCTAAGTGTCAAGTGTATGAGATAAAAATAGAAAACAAGCATGCATAAAACAAGCAAGAACGCAAATGCTTATGATGATTTCTAATGCATACTTATCGAATTCTATGCATCCCATACTACATAGGTCCGGTGCAAACCCTTATCGTTCACCACTTTATAGGTTTCAATTCCACGTCATGCAACTAACCTACTATTACTCTAAGATTTAGATTATTCTGTGAGTATCTAGTGTCATGCCCCCGATAATTCTTGAGAATCAACTTCCCACTGTCCATGATTTTGGGTACACTCCCTCACACCCCGATAATTATGGAAGTTGAAACCCACACCATCCAACCAAATGGTACCTCATCACACGAATATCCCATGAGCGTCGTCCCAATCCTCGGTAATCCTGAAGATACATCCCACACCGTCCGTGATTACACCCCGGTAATTCTTGGAATTATTTCCCACCGTCTGATCATATGAGGCCCCCTTACCCATGTTTGCTCTTATTTCATCACAGCTCTAGCTAGTGCCTGTCCTTATATTTGTTCAATTAGAATCACAGTCTCCCTAGAGTTGGTGTACCCTACCAGACTTAACTCTACTGAATCAATGCAAAGCCCCACTGGCCAAATTCCACAAAATCTCATTTGCTGGCATGTTAGGGTCCTACCCAACCTCTAGAGTCTCCTAACTTAAATATCATTTCAAACATTTCTTTATGTCACATAAATCCAAAATCATCTAACTCACAACGAGGATTTCCCTCGAATCCAATAACTTAACCCAAGTACCTCCATGTACAAACCATGTCCACGTAATTATTTAAGAAACTGAAACTAAACATCAATTAAACTAAGATTTTATATCTTCAAACAGTACAAAATCTGAGTGTGATACTCTTGAACTTCGAGAACATTTACTTTCTAAAACCACGAAAATCTAAGTTCAATTCCACTAAAATTTGAAAATACACTCTGAAAGTAGTAAGATTTGAATCCAATTATTTTGGAAAATCGAGAATCATCGTTTGCAAATTCGGAGAAATAATCATTCAAAGAAAAGAAAACTGCATCAAAACAGAGTGTGAAAAACGAAGTCATGACAGTCGACCGACATGCAACAGTACAAAACTTACGGTCGACTGAAAGTAGGGGGAAAAATGGCGACAACCCCAGTCATGATAGTTGATCGCTGTAGCAAGTTCAAAAGAACTGCAGGCGATTGTAGGGTTGACTGACGTGTAGTCTGCGACATCCATTTCAGTTTTGAAAATCTCTCAAACTGTTATATGTATGTATATATATAATTACATCATTGCATATGATGAAATCTGTAATATAACAGGTTCATCTTGGCCAATCTATCTCAATTCATACATCAATCAAATCCATTCAAAAACTTCAAAAAATCTCAACTCCGAAGTCATAATATTGAATAGCGAGATTTTAAAGAAAACTTTTCATATGAACACTGTGAATACTACAATACATTCAAGATTCTTTCACATATCGAAATATGGGTATATATATAGATACATGTCAATACTAAATTCTAGTCACGTTGGAAAACTGATAAGCATTGTTTGGAAATTTGGAGAAACATTCATTCAAAGAAAGAAAATGCAGTAAAATAGAGAGTGGCAGTCCAGTCTCGGTAGTCGACCGACTACTATAGTACAAGGAACTGTGGTCGATCGACTACAGGCGACTGCCAGGTCGATTGTCATGCAGTCTGCGACAGCCAGTCAAATCAACCGAAATGCTCTCATACTGATAAATATACATATATATACATGATGAAATCTACGATATAGCATGTGCATCTTGTCCAACCCACCTCAGTTCATACATCAGTGAAGTCCATCCTCAAGAATAAACTGAACATGATCATCACATATTAAAAATTTGGTTTTTATCTCATGGAATCAATTAACTCTATTTAACCTTCATCACAAGAATCAATTCATGGTAGAACCATTAATATATATTTTAAAACAATCAGAGATCCACATAAGAATTTCTAGCATGACATCTACTCAACCATGATTCAAGAACATATAAAGAGAGTCAAAGAATCATTCACTAATTATGGTTTTTATTCATGAAGAAGTTACTTGACTACTATTCATAGAGATTTATCCTCTAGTAGATCTACATTAAGTTTTATAATCATGCAAGATCTTAATATATATCATATTTGATCAATCATCATCATATTCCACATGTAAATAACAAATCAAGAGATGAGAAGTACCACTTGTAACACCCTAGATTTTTAAATAATTTTTTTGAGATTAATAAATGAATTAAAATGATTTTTGATGATTTAATAAAGATTATTCTGAAATTTATCTTTTTACTCGTGCAAAATACGTGCAAATATTTTCATGGGAAGTTCAAAGTAAGAAATTATTTTGGGAAAACCTATTATTTATTATTAGGGATTATTTATGAATTTTTTGGATTTTTCTGATATTTATTTCGCATATTTGCAAATATTACAAAAAGATGGGCTTTTGTGCAAAATTATCACTTGGAGTGAAAACACCAGATTTTCAGATTTTTGGGCTAAGCATGATGGCTAGCCAACTCAGAGATAAATAGTTTACTTTTTATTTTAATAGATTTAATTCTTTTAGCAAATTTCTTAAAGAAGGGTTTTTTTTGCAAAATTGTCACTTAGAGGCAAAAATTACAAATTTCGTTTTCTGGGTTCACAAACAGTGCCAGCCAAGATTTGATTAGTTATTTTAATTTTAAATCTAAATTGAAGTGGTTTATCTAAATTCCAAGTATAAGGATTTATATATGTATAGATATATTCAAAAGGGATATTTTGCAAAATCTATTCAAAAAACCCTAAAACCTAATTTCCGGCCTATTTAAAGAGAGTGCAGCCGTCTCTTTGCTGCACTGCACAAAGGGTTTTTTTTTATTATTGATTTCTTGGAGTTTCGAAGCGAGGAACTTGGTTTTCTTGCGAAAGGAAGGACTTTTCTTATTCTTTTTATTACTTCGGTTGATTCTTCAATAAGGTGAGTGACATATATTTAGTTTCTTGCTGTTGTATGCATATTTTATGTGATGGTTTGTCTATTAGAAAACATGTTAGGAGTTTTTATGATGATTGTTACCGCTAAATCTGGTGTGGGGGCAAACAGATAGTATTTGTGGATTCTTAGGGAAACTGAATAATCAAACCTTAACCTTCTCCACCAGAGTTTGACCGTTGACTCCCACCGTTCACCTGCAAAAAGTGCGAGACACCGGGGTTGATCCCGGCGATGCACCCTCCGATGCTCAAGTCAGTAATCAGAGAAGATTATGAGAGAGCGTGAATTGGTAAAAGATTGATTACCTCTTAATAGTGGTGGATGGGGGGTATTTATAGCCACTGTTGGGATCAGATTAGGAATGTAATCCCTAATTCCTAGTGAAAGGATAGAGCGAATCAGGGCCGTTGATTGAATGCAATCAGAAACCCTAATTCAATCCTGATGGACTGGGTTCATCGCGGGTTGGAACCCGCACCTAGCTGAGATGGATCCGTTTGCGGGTTGGTGGGTCTTAGAGGAGAAGACCCAGTACCCGCTTCAAACTCATTTGTAGGTGAAATTACCTTTTTACCCTCAGGCTTTAAGATTCGCGCCAAGTTTGGACGGTTCCGATTTAACCCCATTTTTAACCATATCACGAGCCCCCCACTCTTGAAGACTGAGTTTGATCAGCCTTTGAGGAGTAGTTTCACTGTTTTAATGGCTTGCGGAGTTGTATTGGAGTCCAAATGAGAAGTGTCGAATCTTTGTACGGAGTATTGTGGTAATTTCTGAGTTAGTAACGTGCTCTTAGATCATTCTTAAGCTCTCCTGAATTTCTGGTGCTTTTCCTTTGATTGTGATCTAGTCTTGCGAAGTGATGATTCGTTGTTCGGGGGTCTTAATTGACCATTCTAGGAAATAATTATTCACCCAGGGGCTCGAACGTGTTTCCCTGGATTTATAGTTATTCTTTAGAATCTTTAATCGTTGTTTAGATAGTCGACTTGATGTTGTTTCCGCTATTCCATGGCTTAGAAACTTCAGCTTCGTTGCCGACCCCCTCCTAACGCTCGCCATGAAGGAGACCGAGGTCCACGGGGGTTCGGCATCTCTTGTCGAAGAGCGAAGACACTTCGGCCACTCTGTAGGTGCGAAGAGGGTGTTCGGCGGATCTTTGCCGAAGTCCGGGGCGCTTCTTCTTCATGTAAGAGGGTCGGTGGCAAGAGTGCTCGGCGACATGCGCCGAGGTCCATTTTCCCTACGCAACATGGTCGGTGGCAAGAACGTTCGGCAGCATGTGCCAAGGTCCACTTTTTTCCATGTAACATGGTCGGTGGCAAAAATGCTCGGCAGCGTGTGTCGAGGTCCACTTTTTTCCAGGTAACATGGTCGGTGGCAAGAACGCTCGGCAGCATGTGTCGAGGTAACAATTTTTTCCACGTAACAATTTTTTCCATGTAACATGGTCAGTGGCAAGAAAGCTCGGCAGCATGTGCCGAGGTTCAATTTTTCCCATGTAACAATTTTTTCCATGTAACATGGTCAGTGGAAAGAACGCTTGGCAGCATGTGCCGAGGTTCAATTTTTTCCACGTAACAATTTTTTCCATGTAACATGGTCGGTGGCAAGAACGCTCGACAGCATGTGCCGAGGTTCAATTTTTTCTCACGTAATAATTTTTTCCATGTAACATGGTCGGTGGCAAGAACGCTCGGCAGCATGTTCCGAGGTTCAATTTTTTCCACGTAACAATTTTGTCCATGTAACATGGTCGGTAGCAAGAATGCTCGGCAGCATGTGCCGAGGTTCAATTTTTCCTACGTAACAATTTTTTCCATGTAACATGGTCGGTGGCAAGAACGCTCGGCAGCTTGTGCCAAGGTCTTGGGTTGTGATTTTTGGCAACATAGGAAACGTCAGGCTGAGTTGGTGGCTGCTGACCTTCTGTCAGGTGTGACAGTCATTAATGCGATGGCTGCTGATCTCCTGACAACTCTGACAAATGTGATAGCCATTAATGCAATAGTAAGGCTAGGCGCGTTAAATAATGTGACGGTTCAGGTCATTTAGTCGCCTTGTGTAAATGGGCTAGCTCTGTGGGCCCATTAACCTCGTTTCGTGTACCAAGCTCTATAAAACTTCACCCCCCTTCTCATTTTTCACTTCTCCAAACTTTTACTCAGGCAGTGAATTTGCATTAGTGAGAGCTCACGGTGATCATCCATCGCTTTCCGGCGAAAATTCCGACTGTTCCTATCACTTCAGAGGTAAGTTATACTTAATTTTTCCCCAGGTATAAATATGTCCCTTTCTCCTATCTCCCAGCCCTCGCCTCTTGCTGCCGACGCTCCCTCTCCGAGTCAGATAGGTCGCCAAGACAAGGGCAAGAGGGTTTTAGGTCGGGACACTATAGTAGAGGATCCGAAGCGTATGGGGCCGTTCGGCAGGCTGCCAGGGCCGTTGACCGGACTTCAAAGAGTTCGAGAACTTCCGGGGGAGGATGCCGAGCGCATTATTCACGGGAGGAGGAGAGCCTTCGAGGAAAACGAGGCAAGGGAGACCTCCGAGGCCGATGAAACGGTATCGATCCTTAGCCTGGAGGATTTGGTAGTGATCCGGAGTTGCTTCCAAATTCCGGAGAAGTACGAGCTTATGTTGCCAGGTCCGGGGGTTAGGGCAAATTCGCCGATGCCAGTAAACATGTGTTTCTGGCCGGTCGATGCCTTCATCGCCGGGGCTCGGCTACCTCTCCACCCATTCGCGATCCAAGTGCTGAGGTGGTTTGGGGTCAGCCCCATTCAACTGATGCCGAACGCGTTGAGAGTTATCAATGGGTTCGTACTCCACTGCCAAACAGCCGGGATCGAGCCGGAGCTGAGGGTACTCTGGACAATCTACTGGCTTCATCAGTAGAACCGGTTAGAGTTCCGGTACTACCTAGCTCCGAGGCACGGAGGTCGGCTCGTCGTCTGCCCTGCTCCATCAAGCACTGGCGAGATAAGTACCTTATAGTGCGGAGCGCAGAGGCGTGGCCTATACCCACCAGTTTCGTGGAGGAGGTGTCGAGGCGAGTGAAGGAGTCACCGGTGCTTCACCTTCAAGAAGAGGAGGCAGTGCAGACTCTTCTAGACAGGCCAAAGTACGATTTGAGAGAGCTGACCGAAGACATTCTCTTCTGGGGAGGGCTCAGCCGCGTAGATCCCAGTACGCGGCTCTTTCTACGTTCTCATTCATTTTTTTTACTTTGCTTATTCCAACTTGTGTCTTTAACCGGCTTTTTATTTGATGTAGAGGCAATGGATTTCGACACGGTGATGGCACAGAGGGCCACCCTCGGAAGTAAGGCACCGAAGAAGCGCAAGAGGGTTTCCACCAAGCTGCCGCCCGCGAAGGCTCCGAGAGGCGCGAGCGTAGCCGAGGGGGTGGAGCCTCTGGCTGTGGTGACCCCGACCCCTGTCGCAAGAGTAGCCTCGACGTCGACTGAGGCAGGGGACTTCCCGATCTCCACAGCTCTCGGGATGGAGATGCCCCCACTGACGGTAACGGCCGAGGAGCTCCTGACTGAGGAGCACAAGAGGATCCACATTCCGGACTGGGAGGTTAGGAAGCATGATGGGTTCCTTGGCAACTCCTTGGCGATTATGCAGGTGGTCAAACACCTGGCGACGCCAAAGGACCGCTCCGCCATGGAGGCCAGCCTGGCGGGCGACGACGCCATCGAGATCGCGCGCTCGGCGGTTTTGGTAAGTGTCGAATTTCTGCTTTTGTTGGTTACTTTCACTTTTGATTTTTCTAACTCTTTGCACTTTTTGTTGTTTTGGTGTAGATCGTCATCCACTTCAGTCATCTTTCGGAAAAGATGACGGAGTTGGAGAAGGAGCTGAAGCAAGAGACCGATCGGGCTCGGGCCGAAAAGGCTCGAATGGGGCACAGAGCTCGACAAGCTGACGGTCGAGCTCGAGTACCTCGAAAGCCTGGTCGCGAAGTTCGAGGCTGACCTTCTGCGGCAGAAGGAGGAGTCGGCCAAGCAGCTGGCCGAGGCGGTGGAGACCAAGGACGCTGCGGTAAAGGGGGCCGAAGAGGCCACCATGGTGAAGGCGCAGGGCTTCCTTACCCAAAACATGGCCAAGGCCTATGCCCAAGCCATCTCTCAAGTGTCGGAGCGATACCCTGAGGTGGACTGCTCGGTGTGGAGGCTGTTCCCGGACCATGTCGAGGGCTTCGACCCTGAGTCCGAGGAAAAAGAAGAAGAAGGCGATGATGAGGACGATCGCGAGGTTGAGGTCGTCGGTGAGGCGCAGGTTACCGAAGTGACCCCGCTGGCGATTCAGGCCCCATCAGGGGGGTCTGTCCCCGTCCACTCTCGACGCCCCGGGAAAGAGGTCGACCCTTGATTTCCCCTTTTTTTTTGTCTTTTGAGTTTCGTCTTGTCCTGTATTACCAAATTGCGGACTGGCCACCGCATTTTTGTTATGAATGAAAAGAACTTTCGAGCTCGATCTCGTCTTTTTCCTACTATTCGCTTGAAATTTGACTAAGTGTTCAAACAAAGAACTTTTGACTTTGCTAGATGTGTATAGCTTTGTTCAGGGGTCGGATGAGGAGTAAACTTGCCACTATTTATTGAGCCATGTTGTTTGCTTTGCTCTTTTCAGCTTGCCGAGGTGACCAACTCGGCCGAACACCCTTGCTCCGGAGAGGAGTCTTGTTCCGAGGTCGGCTTGGGAGCGACGAGGCTGTGCTTGGCTAGGTGTCGAGAGCGCCTTTATGAAGTCGAGCTGGGGTTGTGCAGGGCTGAGAGCGAGCGGAACCACCTGCAGGTGATCTTGAGCCGACGAGACATCGAGATTCGGAGACTAGAGGGTCGGCTCGCTGAGATCCCTCCCATAGATGAGGAGGATGGCTCGTCGACGGCCTTTACTAATGGGCTAAGGCTGAAGTGTCTCTAACTCTCTTTGTTGAAGATGACAGCAGAGCGGGACGATATGCTCACCGAAGTTCACCACTTGCAGATTGTGGAGGCTGAACTTCTGGTGGAGGAAGAGGAGCTGACCTCGACAGTGGGCAAGATGATGGCCGAACACGACGAGTTGACGGTGGAGGTCCACGCATTGAAAAGAGCCACAGTGGACAGGGGCATCGAGGTCACCCAGCTCCGCCGAATTATCGCCAGCCGCCCCAGCATTCCGAGCTCCTCCGTGCCTTCTCGCTTCGAGGAGAGTGTAGGAGACGACTTTATGAAGCAAAGGATTGTCGAGATGGAGTCGGAAATGGCTAGCCTAAAGCCACGTTCGGGGCCAATTAATGTTAGGAGCATTTCATGCACTCGCGATGAGGGTGAGCGAGGCATTTCGTTTTATGAGCTCGCGACACGTTCGCCCATAGGTCGACCAAGTCCGGGTGATGCCCAAAGTGGCATGGCGATTTCATCGAGCGGAGCATCCATCAGCACAACTGTCAGGAGCAGCGCCGAAGACACGTCTCAATTTGCCGGTTTAGGGATGAGTACCGGGGTCAAGCGTCGCCGCCCTCGGGTGTCTCTGAAGCGAAACATCCCCGCGCCAAGGAAGCGTTAAAGATTTTTTGTTCTCCCAGCTTTGTATTTTGTCTAAGTGTAACGAGTCGGCATTGTAGTTTTTGCTTTTGGAAGTCTTGTAGCTTAGTTGTAAAGAAGATGCCACTTTGTAATTGTCTCCCCACACTTAATCGAAATGATGTTCGTTTTTCTTTCTTGAACTTGTGCATTCCTGAACCCCTTCTGTTGTTGTGTTACTCGTGACTATCTTTAGCGTGCCGAGGTTCGGAGCTAGATTTTTGCTCATTTGGGCCTCGGTGCCAAGAGCGCTCGGCATTGCGTGTCGAAGTCTAGAGCTGGATTTTTGCTCGTTTGGGCGTCGGTGTCAAGAGCGTTTGGCTAGGCATGCCGAGGTCCAGAGCAAGGTTTTTGCTTGTTTGGGCGTCGATGCCAAGAGCGCTTGACTAGGCGTGCCGAGGTCCAGAGCAAGGTTTTTGCTTGTTCGGGCATCGGTGCCAAGAGCGCCCGACTAGGCGTGCCGAGCACTGCTTCGAACCTCTTAGCTCGTGAATCTGTGAGAGTGAGTTTCTTGCAGTGGAGGGCCACCTTTTGGAGGATTACTTCAACTTTAAACGAACCATAAGAACCAGAGGTTAGCTCCTCAGAGTTCTGGGCATTGGTCGACAATGTACGAGATTCTAGAGGTGATTTCATAGTCCAATATTTGATCAAGGACTAGGTGCACTACAGATTTTCGACTCTGCTTCGTCATAAAACCAAGAATTGTTCAGGCCGGGAAGTCACCGAAGCCTCTAACAAGTTCATGTTTGAAGCTGATATCTTCTCTTGAGGAAACACGAAGAATATAGCAAATTCATATCAATGACCTTCCAATCCGCGAGGATCAAGAGATGCAGTGTGCCAAGACTAGCGTATGAATGGTAGAGATTTCGCTCTTCTCCTACGTCTAGTCTAGTTGTAGGAATTTTGCACGTGGCGGCGAAGCGAGAGTATATTTCAATGGTTGTGGGAGCAATTCCGAATGGCAAACCACTTCTTACTCGCTTAAGAGCGAGCTTGCGAAGCGGAGTCGAGCTAAGTGTTGGACTCCAAACTTGTTGTTTGAGTGTCCCAACGGTTGTGGGAGCAATTCCGAATGGCGAACCACTTCTAGCTCGCTTAAGAGCGAGCTTGGGAAGCGGAGTCGAGCCAAGTGTTGGACTCCGAACTCGTCGTTTGAGTATGTTTCAACGGTTGTGGGAGCAATTCCGAATGGCGAACCACTTCTAGCTTGCTTAAGAGCTAGCTTGCGAAGTGGAGTCGAGCCAAGTGTTGGACTCCGAACTCGTCGTTTGAGTATGTTTCAACGGTTGTGGGAGCAATTCCGAATGGCGAACCACTTCTAGCTTGCTTAAGAGCGAGCTTGCGAAGCGGAGTCGAGCCAAGTGTTGGACTCCGAACTCGTCGTTTGAGTATATTTCAACGGTTGTGGGAGCAATTCCGAATGGCGAACCACTTCTAACTTGCTTAAGAGCGAGCTTGCGAAGCGGAGTCGAGCCAAGTGTTGACTCCGAACTCATCGTTTACGTATAAAGAAGGTAAAAACAGAGAGATACAAGCAATTCACAAGATATAAAGAAAAATGTTCTTTATTGAAAACTAGTAGTCGGCTGCTTCTAAGTTGCGAGCCGTTATTACATTGGAGAAATAAAGAAGCAAAAGTAAAATACAAGGGAAGGGAAAGGAACGGTTCGACATCTGAAGGTACTCAAAGAGGCGTTCATGCGCTCTCTTGGTACTTCAAGAGATGGTTGGCATTCCAAGTCCTGGGAATCTCTCCTCCTTCAAGGTCTTCTAGACAGTAGGTCTCGGGCCTAAACACTTTGGTTCTCTTGTAGGGTCCTTCGCAATTTGGGGCTAGCTTGTTCTTCTGACTGGGGAACGAGATAGCTAACTTTCTGAGGACCAAGTCCCCTTCTTTGAGGTTGGTGGGACGGACCCTCTTGTTGTAGGCCAGCTCAATCCTCCTTCGGTAGCTTTGTTAGCGAATCGAGGCTTTTTCACGAAGCTCATCAATCAAATCCAAATTTGCCCGAAGCTCTCTGGCATTTTGCTCTTCTTCATAAGCAATAAGACGAGGAGAAGGTACACCGACTTCCAAGGGGATCACAGCCTCAGACCCATAGGTGAGATTAAATGGCGACTCCCCTGTAGGGGTCCATTTCGTAGTACGGTAATTCCACAGTACGTTAGGGAGCTGATCAACCCATAAGCCTTTAGCGGACTTATCCAGCCTCTTCTTAATACCGGAAAGGATTTGTCGGTTGGCATTTTCTACTTGAACATTTGACTGCGGGTGGGAGACGGAGGAGAAGCGTTGTTGGATGGCGAGGTCTTCACATAGAGCTCGGAATGCAGCCCCTGTAAATTGTGTTCCATTGTCCGTTATAAGGACTCGAGGGACGTCGAACCTACAGATGATGCTCTTCCAGAAGAATTGAAGTACTTTGTTCTCATTGATTGTAGCCAAGGGCTCAGCCTCTATCCACTTTGAAAAGTAGTCGATTGCCACGACTAAGAATTTGAGCTGGCCGGGAGCTGGGGGAAACGGCCCTAGTAAATCCATTCCCCACATTGCAAAAGGGATCGGACTTGATAGGGAGGTGAGCTGAGCTTAGGGTAGGCGACGAATGTTGGAATACTTTTGACAAGAGCTGCATTGCCGAACGTGTCGTTTGGTGTCTTGGAGGAGGGTAGGCTAGAAGTATCCATAATTCAACACCTTCCGGGTGAGTGATCTGGACCCTGAATGTGCTCCGCCTATGCCTTCGTGAAGCTCTTGTAAGGCATATGTGGCTTGTTATGGGGAAAGACACCTTAAGTAGGGTCGGCCGTCTATTTGAGTGAAGGAGCATTTGTACAGGACCCCCTCAACAAGGGTGTACCGCTCCACTCTGGTTCTGACTCGACGAGCTTCTTTTGGGTCTTCGGGGAGGAGCTTGTCCCTTAGGAATTCTATCAGGGGTTTCATCCAATTATCCTGAAGTTTAACAGGCAGTGACTCCATCGAGTCGGAAGTTTCTTCTTTTATGCTCAGCCTTAGGAGTACCTCAATCAGGACAGTCTGCTCGAGACCTTGGAGGGAAGAAGAAGCTAACTTGGAGAGGGCATCTGCTTGGAAATTTTCTTCTCTGGGGATTCGCTGAATAAGTTCCTCTTCGAACAGAACCATGAGATTTTGGACCTTGGCTAGATACTTAGCCATTCGGTCATCTCATGCTTTGTACTCGCCCAAGACTTGATTTACGACCAGTTGAGAGTCACTAAATATCCAAAGACGTTTTGCCCCTGCTTTGCGGGCCATTCCGAGACCGGCTATAAGGGCTTCATACCCTGCTTCATTGTTGGAGGCCTTGAAGTTGATGCGGAGGGAGTATTGGAGAACGAAGTCATCTGGGCATGCCAGAATGACCCCGACTCCGCTTCCCTCGGTGCAAGAGGACCCGTCCACATATACCGACCAGATAGGAGGCCCGTTTGCTGCTCGACTGACTTCGGGGATGGTGTTCTCAATAATGAATTTAGCCAAGGCCTGAGCCTTGATCGCGGTCTGAGGCTGGTATGATATGTCATGTTGGCTCAGCTCGATCGACCACTTCATGAGGCGGCCAGAGGTCTTCGACTTGTGGAGGATTTGCTTCAGCGGCTGGTCGGTAAGAATGACCACCGAGTGGGACTGGAAATACGGGCGAAGCTTCCTAGCTGCCATGACCAAGGCGTATGCCATCTTCTCCAGCCTTGGATAACGGAGCTCGGTATCCCGAAGTACCTTGCTCACATAATAGATGGGCTTCTGAGCCTTGTCTTCTTCCTTCACCAAGACAGCACTGAGGGTTTGTTCAGAGGCAGCTAAGTAGAGGTAGAGTGTTTCCCCGGGGATAGGCTTGCTGAGGAGAGGGGGGTTGACTAGATAGGCTTTAAGCTGATCGAACGACTTGCTATTGTTGACCCCATTCGAAGCCCTTAACCCCCCTGAGAGCCGTAAAGAAGGGAAAACACTTCTCCCCTGACTTGGAAAGGAAGCGCCCTATAGCTGCGAGGCGCCCGGTTAGCTTCTGAATCTCTTTCACATTATTAGGAGGAGCCATGTCCAATATGGCTTTGATCTTCTTGGGGTTGGCTTCGATTCCTCTTTGGCTGACCATGAAGCCCAGGAATTTCCTCGACGAGACTCCGAATGCACACTTGTTTGGATTGAACCTCATATCATGCTTTCTTAATACATCGAACGCCTCCTGCAGATCGGTGACATGGTCGGCGCCACGGATGCTCTTTACAAGCATATCATCAACATACACCTCCATGTTGCGGCCGATCTGATTTTGGAAGACTTTTTTAACAAGGCGTTGATAGGTGGCGCCTGCATTCTTCAACCCAAAAGGCATCACCCTGTAGCAGTAGAGGCCCTGATCGGTAACAAAGGAGGTCTTCGAGATATCCGGGGGAAACATGCGAATCTGATTGTACCCGGAAAAAGCATCCATGAAGCTGAGAAGCTCATGGCCCAAAGTGGCGTCAATCAGGGTGTCAATGCTTGGAAGAGGGAATGGATCTTTGGGGCATGCTTTATTCAGGTCGGTAAAATCGATGCAGATTCTCCAGCTCCCGTCGGCCTTCTTTACCATCACAACATTTGAGAGCCATTCGGGACAATTGACCTCCTATATGAACCGAGCCTTAAGGAGCTTGTCCACCTCTTCTTTCATAGCTTGTTGGCGCTCGGGAGCAAATTTGCGCCTCTTCTGTTGAACCAGTTTGGACCCCGGTGCAACGCTCAGGTGGTGAACGAGAAGCTCTTCGAAGATTCCTGGCATGTCGGCAGCCGACCATGTGAAGAGGTCACGGTTCTTTCTAATGCATTGGACTATGTCTGAGCTTAGGGCAGATGGGAAGGTCTTGCTGATGAAGAACTTGTGGTTCGGATCTTGCTCAGAGAAGAGCACTTCCTTCAATTCATCCACCGGCTTGGACGTTGGTCGGCCACTGTCTTGGGGGATTTCAAGAGTTTCGAGGGAGAGGACTGGACCCCCAGTAGAGGTCATGTAGCATTTGTGGGCCATTTCTTAACTGCCTCTTACTTCCCCTACTCTTGCCCGGGTGGGGAACTTCATCTTGAGGTGATAAGCAGAAGGGACGGCTTCAAGAGCAGCTAGGTCGGGTCGGCCTAGGATCACATTATAAGCAGCGGGGACATCAACGACCATGAAGTCCATCGGCTCCGTTCGGGTAGTAGAAGTTTTGCCAGCAGTTACGTTGAGGGTGATCACCCCTTCAATAGTCACTGGTACTCCCGTGAACCCGTAGAGTGTGTAGCCGGCGGGCTTAAGTCTGTCTTGGGATAGTTTGAGTTCTTTGAAAGTAGCGAGGAAGAGGATGTTAACGGAGCTGCCATTGTCCACCAGGATCCTCTTCACTTTAAAATTCGCCATATGGAGGTTGATGACTAGTGTGTCACAATGGGGGGTTCAGACACCCTCAAGGTCTTCATCTGAAAAAGTGACTGGTACTCTGAGGCCTTTGGGAGGGGCATGCTATGTACTGAGTTGACTTCCCTTATGAATGCCTTTCGAGAGGAGTTGGAGGTGCCTCCCATGGGGCCTCCATGGATGAGATGTAGGATGCGTTCCTCTTCAAACTCTGGGGTTTCATCGCGTCATTCAGGACGCTTATTAGCCCCCCGAGGGAGAGGAGGGAGATCGGTCCGGTCATTTCTCACAAATTTGGCCAGCTGCCCCCTCTGGATGAGGGCCTCAATCTCATTCTTCAATGCCCGACAATCATTGGTGTCGTGGCCATGGCCCCGGTGATAGCGGCACCACTTCTCTTTGTCCCTCTTCTTGCCAGGTGTGTTCATCTTCGGGGCAGGAGGTATCACACCTTCCCTCTCAACTTCCATGAGAATAGTGGAAATGTTGGCGTTAAGAGGAGTGAATTTTTCGAATCTAGGGGGATGGCGGCGCTGATCGCCATTGTCCTTCTGGAGCTTCTTGCCTCCCTCTTCTTCACCTGATTTTCTTTTGGTTCCGGAGGAAGGCCCCTCAAAGGGGGGCGATGCTCAGCTTCCTCAACCCGGATATACTTCTCACTTCGGAGAAGGAGGTTGGAGAAGTTCTGTGGGGGCTTCTTTGCGAGGGAGGACCGAAGGCTGGAGTTAAGGACATTCGAATGAAATGCTGCTGCAGCGACCGACTAGTCGAGGGAAGCGATGGACCCGGCTTCCACGGTAAACCTTTTCACATAGTCTCTCAGCTTCTCACCCTTCTTCTGGTCGAGGTAGAGTAGCAAAATGCTGGTCTTCTCGGTTCAGCGGCTACTCACGAAGTGGGTGACAAAGAGGGTCTCGAATTGCTCGAAGGAGAATATTGAGGATGGGGCGAGGCGAGAGTACCATTCTCGGGCCAAACCCTTGAGAGTGGCGGGGAAGGTCTTGCACAGTAGAGCATCGGAAGCTTGGTGGATCAGCATGAGGGTCTTAAAGCTTTCGATGTGATCGGCGGGGTCAGACTCCCTGGAATAAGTCTCGAATTGGGAAGGCTTGAAGCCTATTGGAACGGGTGCCTCCATGATGGTTCGAGAGAAAGGAGGTCGGCTCGGGCGGAGTGTCCTTCCTCTAAGTTCTTCTTCTCTGTCTAGCTGACCCAGGAGCCTCTCCATTTCGTGGAGACGACGGTAGACAGTGTCATCCCTTCGATGGTAATCAAACGAGCCTCTGGACTCGTCTTCGTACGAGGGAGAGCAGGGGCTACGACGACGGTAGCTCCGAGAGTGGCGAGGACTGGGAATATGCTGGGGGTTGCTAGGAACTGGGGGAGGAGTTAGGGACCGTCGGCGAAGACTTTGGACCGGAGGAGGAGTGGGGACCCTCCGAGCATTGTTATTGTTGGGTCGGAGATGGAGGGCTTGCAAGATGGTTGCCTGGAATTGCTGGAATTCGGCACGAGTGATAGGAGCATTATCATCCCTCGGTGAGCGAGGCCTTCTTCTATAGTGCTCAGGGCCCTCGGTGAGCGAGGCCTTCTTCTATAGTGCTCAGGGGACTCTCTCCGTCTTCGGTGAGGCAGAGACCTCCTATGTTCTCGGCGATGAGGAGATCGCTCATTTGGACGTTGTTGGCGGGAGACTCCCTCTCGGGTCCGCCTTTCATCCAAACGGCTGCGAAGATCCTCTTCTTTATGCCGATTGTTAAGGGTGTTGCGGAGGTCATCGGAGGCCCGGGGATTGTGAGATGCCATGGAGTCGGTAGAGGGGTTGTGCACGGAGACGTGGTCATGTTGGAGAGGTTGTTTCAGAGAATTAGGACGGGAGCCCCCCGCTCCGGCATTCTGAGGCCCAGTCTGACCCCGAGGGGGTTGGAGGTTCTGATGAGGAGGTTGGTCTTGCTGCGGGGCCTGATTAGGTTGAGGAGGAAGTCCCGCCGGTTGGACGGTTTGGAGGGGATCTCCTGTTGTGGTTGAGGAGGAGTGGATCCACGGTTGGACCCTCTGGATCTTAGCTTTCGGGGAGGCATGGCTGGGAAGATTTGACCGACGGGAAGAGGAAAGGCTGCTATTTGTTGTTTCCCACAGACGGCGCCAATCTGTTACTGCTAAATCAGGTGTGGGGGCAAATAGATATTATTTGTGGATTCTTAGGGAAACTGAATAATCAAACCTTAACCTTCTTCGCTGGAGTTTGACCGTTGACTCCCACCGTTCACCTGCAAAAGTGCGAGACACCGGGGTTGATCCCGGTGACGCACCCTTCGACGCTCAAGTCAGTAATCAGAGAAGATTATGAGAGAGCGTGAATTGGCAAAATATTGATTACCTCTTAATGGTGGTGGATGGGGGGTATTTATAGCCGCCGTTGGGATCAGATTAGGAATGTAATCCCTAATTCCCAGTGAAAGGATAGAGCGAATCAGGGCTGTTGATTGAATGCAATCAGAAACCCTAATTCTATCCTGATGGACTGGTTTCATCACGGGTTGGAACCCGCACCCAGCTGAGATGGATCCGTTTGCGGGTTGGTGGGTCTTAGAGGAGAAGACCCAGTACCCGCTTCAAACCCATTTGTAGGTGAAATTACCTTTTTACCCTCAGGCTTTAAGATTCGCGCCAAGTTTGGACGGTTCCGATTTAACCCCATTTTTAGCCATATCAATGATATAATGAATTTTGATGGATGTATGAATAAAAATTGAATCATTTCTTGAAAACTATGCTATTGATGATTAAAATTCTATGTGGATGATTTGAGTTTGTTAAAAACCTAATATAAATCATAAGTATGATGTTTTCTTTCATAATCTTGCTGTTTTGAATGTTTACTGTGAGTTGTATGATGTTTATTGCGAAAAGTGAACAATACTTAACCTTTACTATTGAATATATATGTACACACACTGTTGACATCTTTTGGTGGGTATAACTTGATTATTTACATGTTATAATTGCATATAAACATGGAAAATTAATCTAACTAGTTGTAGATGTGTATAACAAGTTGTAGAAGTAGTTCTTGGATAAAAAAGGTCAATTCTGGAAGTGAAAAGAAGGGTTGAAGTTTTCGGGTCTAATGCTTTCAGCTGAAATTGTGTTTTTGTGAGTTTTTGCGAAGTTTTCAATTAGATCTTGATTGTTTTTGTAATACTGCAGTTAATGCGATACTTTTGTATACGTATATTGTCTGTATATATATATATATATATATATATATATATATATATATATATATATATATATATATATATATCTTTCAGCTGAAATTGTGTTTTTGTGAGTTTTTACGAAGTTTTCAATTAGATCTTAATTGTTTTTGTAATACTGCGGTTAATGCGATACTTTTGTATACGTATATTGTCTGTATATATATATATATATATATATATATATATATATATATATATATATATATATGGGAAAAAGGGGTATGAGCAACTTGCTCATTTAGTAAATGAGCAATTGATGATGTGGCATGCATGTGATTGGAAAATACTTAAAAGGGTTAGTTGTCCAATGTATCACATGCATGCCACATAATCAATTGCTCATTTACTAAATGAGCAAGTTGCTCATATCTCTTTTACCCTATATATATATATATGTATATATATATATATATATATATATATATATATATATATATATGTATATGTATATATATATATAGGGAAAAAGGGGTATGAGCAACTTGCTCATTTAGTAAATGAGCAATTGATGAGGTGGCATGCATGTGATTGGAAAATTCTAAAAGTGGTTAGTTGTCCAATGTATCATATGCATGCCACATAATCAATTGCTCATTTACTAAATGTGCAAGTTGCTCATATTCCTTTTACCCATATATATATATATATATATATATATATATATATATATATATATATATATATATATATATATATATATATATATTGCAGTGTTTTGTTTGATTATATAATTATTGGAGTGCGGTTAGGTCTGCGAGGCGGTTCATGAGGGTGGTTGCGTTCTAGATGGTGCGCGAGAATGAGACGGACCGATACTGGTACATGCACTAGTCTTGAGTACGGCACGCATGCAAATATATCATTGTATGATACTACAATGGATATACCTTGAATACACTCAAATCTGACCTCTCACCTCTCATCTAGAAGATGATTAAGAGCTTAAAATTTTAGCCAAACATTGTACCCCAAAACAATGAGCAAAGACCAAGGTTTTGTTGGCAAAACCACTTGCCACCTACCCTACCCTACCCCCCCCCCCCCCCACCCCCCCCCCTCTCTTTCCCGCTCTCCCTCACTTCCTTTTCATTAGAAACCAACTTCTCTTCCATTCTAGAGCTCTGAAATTCTAGAACACCAAAAGAGAAAAGAAGGGAGCAAGAAGGAGTTCTCAAGCTTGGAGTGGGATTCTTGGAGGAGCAGGCTCAAGACCATCACTTTCTCTCAAGCTAATTCCGGGTGGGGAGTTTATCTAAACTTATCTTGTTCATTCTTATTGATTTTCTTACATGCATGAATGGTTGTAGCATGAGAATGGTTCATTTAAGAGTAGATGTTAGAAATTTGGAAATAGAATAGAAAATCATGATCTGCAAGTCATTTTATACAATTTTCCAAGAACAAAATACTTGGAATTTGATGATGAAACTTTCACAGAATACTCTCATAAATGTCTAGATCATGCATGAATTATTTCAGATTTTTCTGATGATTTTTAGTATTT
Organism: Hemerocallis citrina; assembly: GCA_017893485.1. Classification (NCBI taxonomy): domain Eukaryota; kingdom Viridiplantae; phylum Streptophyta; class Magnoliopsida; order Asparagales; family Asphodelaceae; genus Hemerocallis; species Hemerocallis citrina. The sequence continues at coordinate 263,312,813 of CM030359.1, forward strand.
TAATAAAATCCGTTTTTGGGACAGAGCTGTAAGGCAGAAGCAGGATCTGTTTACTGTGATACCTGAGATTGAGGGAATTCTTATAATTAATTGGCACATGATATTATTCTGAAATTTTTACCATGTTTTCTTATATGTATCTAGACTCTAGGGAAACATCATGAAATTAATTGGATGGAGTTACATGCATGTTCAAAAACAATCTATCAACAGTAGTTAGAACTGTAACTGAAGAACGGTATGATCTTTATGCATATTTGGAACAGATAAAACTCAGTGACTACTTAGAGTTTGCATATGAATCTTTTTGCATGTTATTCATAATGATGTATAGTTTCTGTAATGCAAATTTGGTTACCATTGGATTAGTATATGATTTATGATTAATTTTATAGCATGTATTGTGCTTAATTTAGTCAGAATAGACACTTTGATAAGATGATACATTTGAGGCTCTGTAAGAGCAGTTTTTGAGAAAGTGTTCTCTTAGGGAATTGTAGTAGACATATAGAGCTTTCTAACAAGCCTTATTTAAGGAGATTCCTATGAGTAGATGATTTAATATGATTTTTTTCAAGACTGGACAGAAATCAGGTTTTGAGCTGAAGGCTCTGTTTGAGTAAGACTTAGTGTGTGGTTCTGTACACCTGAGAGTAATGTTAGTTTTAGGGTGATCAAATGACATAATTTGGATTGGTGATCAACTAGGAAGTTGTGGAGGACATCCACATCTTTCCATAGAATCTGGATTGGTATCATTCTGATGAGCAGGTAGTGTTTTATGCTACCGGTAAGGTGCAGCCAGTGTACAGGAAGTATACATGCTGAGGCTTGTGAGGCCATTTTGAGAGATTAGATGACTCGATCTGAGGTGATGATCAACTAGAAAGTTGTAGCCTAGGTCTTTACCTTTCCAGATTGGGCTTGAACACCCAAATCTGAGTTGTATTGTGGGAGTTATGATCTTTTTATGTTTCAGGCAGAAACACCATAGGTTGCTTAATTATGGCTTTTGACTAAGTGTTGAGAGGACCCCTCCCCTGTGTACCTAAAGAGTTGACAACTCACTGTTTGGGGACGATTGGTGTCTATTGCCAATTTTTGTTTGACTCCCATGGTGGATTTTTGTGACTCGGGTTGGTCACTAGGGTAGGGTGATGCCCTGCGTCTGCCGACCCTAAAATCGTGAACTTCCGTCGAGGCGTTGGACGTCTACGCTGGGCCGTCAAGTTATATGCATGTCGGTGAAGGCTAAACGCAGGCCATGGTACTGGATGAATTCCAAGCCAGGGGAAGTGTCGTGCCGGACTAGGTCGCCAGGGTCAAGGTTGATAGGCAGAGTTTTGGAGGTAATCTCATTTTACCCAAGTGTTTATAGGGAGTCTTGGATTAGAGTGGTGTATTAGTGGTTTGTAACTTGCATTAGTACAAGCTAACCATAGTCGGGAGTTGTATTTTTCCTATCGTAGGGATACGGACTCGGTTCGTCCGGTTTGGGTTCACGGGTCCAGTATCTCGATCTGTTAATTCCCAAGGATACCGTGGAAGCAATGGGGAGAGCACTCCTGTCGGATAGGGGGATTTGACCCTCGAGTACGGTGGGTCCCTATGTGCATGGTTTATTTTATATATTATGATTTCGTGGTACATGATTTGGTGATCGAAAATCTTCTCACGACTTTTCGAGGGGGGTTCGTTCGCGGGTACTGAGTGGCAAACGCGACCACCACTCAGGCTCTGCAGTGGAGGAACTAGACCGATCAACTGTAACCTCATAGAACACGGAAAATCTATTGGGAATAGGTTGAGTACAAGAGTAGGATGCATGGCCAGGGTTCGAATCCCTAAAATGTGGAGAAAGATGGCTAGATTTGGGGGCATATGTAGTATGGTATGCATGCGTTCTCCAAAGTCTCGCTTGCATTAGAATTAGGCATGTGATTGATGCATTTAGTCGCAGGATCATGGCATACAATTGCACTATAACCCGAATCCATTAAACCCTTGTTTGGCTCATCACTTCTCTCTTTTGCATAAAATTATGGTTGTGATTGTGGTTTAGAGTTTTGTTGTTTCTTATCAGCATTGCGTCATTCGAAGTAATGATGTTCCCCACCTTGTAGGTATCCGGATCCGATTTACAGGTACAGCAAAGTCAAGTTGGTCCAAACATCCAAGGGACATATGCAAGTGTTATTATATTGTTGTAAATCTTGTAATCTTTATTTAGATCTTGTAACACTTGTAAATGTAACACTTATATGGAATAAAAGTTTTAATTTTCCTGTACTTTCCTGTGATTGTGGCTATTTTGAAGTTCGACTCCTGGAGTAGGGTCTCAGATTTTCAGTATGGGGATTTGGGGCGCTACAGAAGTTGGTATCAGAGCAGACTTCAAATATTAGTCCAACATAGCAGGAAACTTAGACTTGGATGCGTTGCGAGAGTTGGGTCTATTCAGATAGTTGATGATTATAATAATGTTGCTTTTACAACTTATGGTTTATAACTTTTTCTGCATCTGGACTGATTCCCATATTTTCTCTTACAGATGCCGAGCATGGACAATGAACACTCGAACGGTTGGACCGATGGACATGGTCCTGCACCCCCACTCCCACATCCACCCCTACAGCCCACGGCCGTAGTACAGGCCATGACCATGTTGTTCCAAGAGCTGGCTGCCTATTAATGGAGCCACGGACAATTGGAGGATCGCTTTGATAACCTCACGCAGGCATTTATAGCCGCTGAGAGGAGAGTGGCCAAGCTAGAGAGGGCCAAACGGAAGTGGAAGACGAGGGTGATACTGTTGAAGCACCGGTATGAAGAAAGGTTGGGACAGTTGTAGAGCCGATATCTGGCGTTGAGGTCACAGATCTGCGATATGCAGGATCTACTAGACAGGTTGACCGCCGAGGGTAGCTCTGAGATGGGTGACTCGCCAGGGGCGGGAGAGCAGTGATCTCCCTCAGTGGCATGAGATGTTAATCTTTTTGAATAGCTAGGCTGACTGGCTATTTTTTGATGGGTGTAGTATGAACCCATTTGTTGATGACATGACTGTAATGATGGCAATATCATTATAAACCTTTTTTGAATGATGGAACTAGTATGTTTTCTAACCAATGCTAGTGTGTTATGGGTTTTGCATTACTATTGCTGTTTGATGATGTCGGTATTAGCTTTCATATGGCAGGAAGGACCAGAAGCAACCGGAGCGACCAGACTGAAGCCGAAGGTAGTAGAGCCAATGGTACTGGCCTTGATGTGAAGGAAGAATTCACTCGTGTATATCAGATGATTGGAGATTTTGTGGAGGCTAGCAGAAACCAAGCGCCACCATAAGGAGCACCAGGAGTTGCTTTTAATACTGATCCGGTGAAGATGGTGGAATAATTCAAGAGGATGAAAATGCTAGTCTTCGAAGGACATGCCGACCCCATAGCTGTTGACGACTGGATACGTCAGGTGGAGACGGTATTTGAGGTGTTGGTGACTCCAGAGGACAGCAAGGTTCGTTTAGCCACAATCTTGCTGGAGAAGGACGTCGGAGTTTGGTAGTAGTCCGTGAAGCGTGTTCTTGGAGAGGGTTAAATCACTTGGGAAGATTTCCTCTAGGAATTCCGACAGCACTATTTTCCCATGGATGTGCAAGAAGAGAAGGCGATGGAGTTCCACAATCTGAAGCAAGGAAATATGTCCGTCAGAGAATATGAGATGAAGTTTTCTCAGCTGTCTCGGTATGCACCGGAGATGGTCCAGGAAGAAGCAAAGAAGGCCCGGAGGTTTGAACAAGGGCTCAGGCCTGGACTGAGGTCGAGGATGGTTCCGTTGGGCATTCGCCGCTTCGACAAGCTGGTGAGACGACCTGCGGTGACAGAGGCAGACATGAATCAGAGTCAAGGAAGAACAGAGTTTTGGAACAAAGGGAAGAGATCCACCCCAGCGACCAAATTCAAGAAGCAAGGCAAGAGTCAGAAATTTCAGAAAACCAGTGCCAAGACGGGAGAGTACATGCCCGGAAGCTGTTTCTACTGTGGAGAGCAGGGACACTATAAGGATCAATGCCCCAGAAGGAATGCACGAAGATGTTTTCAGTGCGGGCTAGAAGGGCATGTGAAGCCAAATTGTCCCCAAAATTCAAGGAGCAACCAACAAGGGGAAGAAGCCTATGCATCAAGGAAGGATGTTCGCCTTGACCAAGAAGGATGTTGAAGAAGATGGAAGGGTAATTACTGGTATGTAAGGAAATGATGTAATGAAGTTCTAAGTTGTATTTTGGGTTTTGGAAGTTGATGAAGGATGAACTTTTGTAACATGACATATATATATAAATAGAATTTTGGCTATAGTCTTGTTCGATAGTGGATCGACTCATTCTTTTATGTCAAAATCTTTTTCGAGAAAATTAAGATGCACACAAGAGGCAATTCCAGATTTAGCTTTGATGGTGGCTACGCCATCAGGGGCGACCTTCACTACAGATCCTGTGCTATAAGGGATGTAAACTCCAGATTAATGGAGAAACCCTAAGTGTCGATTTGTTAGAATTGGGTTTTGCCAGAACAAATGTCATTATTGGTATGGATTGGATGGCGAGGCACAAGGCATGCATTGACTGCAAGGGGAAGGAGGTAGTCATCTCGGCCGATGGAGTGGAACTTGTATTCCACGGAGAGAAGAAATCGAGAGCAACGATCATTGCAGCTGCTAGTGAAGTACGGGTACCTGAAGAGGTGAACAAGATACCAGTGGTGAGAAATTTTCCACTTGTATTCTTGGAGGATTTACCTGGACTTTCCCCACACCAAGATGTCAAGTTTAGCATCACAGTTCAACCAGGTAGCGCTCCAGTATCCAAAGCACCTTATAGAATGGCGCCAATAGAGCAGAATGAGTCTAAGAAGCAAATTGAGGAATTCTTGCAGAAAGGATTCATTAGACCAAGTGCATCACCTTGGAAAGCACCAGTATTGCTTGTTAAGAAGAAGATCGGCCAGGATATGTATTGATTATCGGGAATTAAATAAGGTCACTATTCGGAACAAGTACCCAATTTCCAAGATCGACGATTTGTTCGATCAGCTTCAGGGAGCAGCAGTATTTTCCAAGATTGATCTACAGTTCAGATATCATCAAGTACGAGTCAAGGATGAGGATGTACCTAAGACAGCTTTTTGGACTCGGCATGGACACTATAAATTCTTGGTTATGCCGTTTGGAGTGACTAACGCTCCAGCAATCTTCATGGACTTGAAGAACAGAATTCTACGTCCGTTTATCGACTCTTTTGTTGTGGTCTTCATCGACGACATTTTGGTATACTCAAGGACGGAAGAGGATCATGCTGAACATCTGATAGCAGTCCTGAGCAAGCTACAAGAGAATCAGTTATACGCCAAATTGTCCAAGTGTGCATTCTGGAAATCGGAAGTTGCATTTCTAGGCCATATCCTTTCTAAGGAGGGAGTGGCTACAGATCCCCAGAAGATAGAAGCAGTCAAGGGATGGACACAACCAAGGATGGTGAAGGAAGTAAGGAGTTTTCTGGGTATGACTGGGTATTACCAGAAGTCTATCCAGAATTATGCAAGGATAGTTGTACTTCTCATAGCTTTGGCCAAGAAGAACCAGAGTTTCGACTGGACGGAGAAGTGTGAAGATAGTTTCCAAGAAATGAAGAACCGGTTGATCTATACACCAATATTGGTTTTACCTCAGGAGGACAAAGACTATGTCATCTACAGTGGTGCATCGTATTTGGGGTTCGGATGTGTGCTGATGCAGGAAGGCAGGGTTATAGCTTATGGATCAAGACAGCTATGACCACATGAGAAGAACTACCCGACTCACGACCTGGAACTTGCAGCCACAATCTTTGCTTTGAAATCATGGAGACATTATATCTACAGAGCAAAGGTGGAGATATGCACTGACTTTAGAGCTTGAAGTATATCTACCAGCAGAAGGACCTTAATTTGAGGCAGAGGAGATGGTTGGAAGTACTCGATGACATCAGGCCGGAAATCATATATCATCCAGGAAAGGCCAACGTGGTAGCGGATGCGCTCAACAAGAAGAGAAGTGTGGCTACACTGGTAGTGACTCGGAAGGAGCTAGACGAGGAGATCATGCAGGTAGGCATCGAAGTAGTTGCTCAGCACGTAAGTGCAGTTTTGGCATAGTTGGTATTATAGCCGAGCTTGAATGAGCAGGTGAAGAAGGCTCAGATTGAAGACCCAAAGATGGAAGCCATGAAGAAGCAAGTGCACGAAGGAGAATTGCCCAAATTTAGTATAAGAGAAAGTTCACTATGGTTTGGTAAAAAATTGATGGACAGACAGAGAGAGTCAACAGGATTCTTGAGGACATGTTGAGGGCATGCATTTTGGACATCGGAGGAAGTTGGGAGAAATACCTAGCCTTGGTAGAATTTGCTTACAATAACAGCTATCAAGCAAGCATTGGTATGGCCCCGTATGAAGCTTTGTATGGCAGAAGATGCAGAACACCCGTGTGTTGGTTCGAGGTAGGAGAGCGGCAGATGTATGGGCCGGAGATCGTACAGCAAACATCGAAAAAGATCGAGCTTATTCAGAAGAGGCTTCCAGGAGCACAGAGCAGGCAGAAGAGCTATGCCGAAAACCGCCGAAGAGATTTGGAATTTGAGGAAGGCGATTCCGTATTTCTCAAGGTGTCGCCGACAAAAGGAGTTATCAGATTCGGAAAGGGCGGGAAGTTAGCCCCGAGATAGATTGGACCATACAAGATTCTGAAGAGGTTTGGCAGGATGGCTTATAAGTTGGAGCTACCGGCCGAGTAATCTCAAGTGCATGACGTGTTCCGCGTCTCTATACTACGGAAGTATGTGCCGGATTCGAGCCATCAGTTGCCGGAGGTTCCGAAAAATTTGCAGAATAATCTTTCCTACATAGAGCAATCAGTCAGGATACTTGATCATCAGGACAAGGTACTGAGAAACAAGGTCATCCCGATGGTCAAGGTTCTCTGAAAGAACCAGTTCAAGGAAGAAGCCACGTGGGAGCCGAAGAGCCGTATGAAGGCTTTGTATCCAGATTTATTTTAGGAGTTGTTTGTCTTTTTCTTTTCTTTCTCACTAGCATCGTTCTGGGGACAGAACGATTCTAAGGAGGGAGTAATGTAATACCCCGGTTAATGCGATACTTTTGTATACATATATTCTCTGTATATATATATATATATATATATATATATATATATATATATATATATATTGCAGTGTTTTGTTTGATTATATGAACGTCGGAGTGCTGTTAGGTCTGCGGGGGGTTCATGAGGGTGGTTGCGTTCTAGATGGTGCGCGAGAATGAGGCAGACCGATACTAGTACATGCACTAGTCTTGAGTACGGTATGCATGCAAATATATCATTGTATGATACTACAATGGATATACCTTACATACACTCAAATCTAACCTCTCACCTCTCATCTAGAACATGATTAAGAGCTTAAAATTTCAGCCAAACATTGTACCCCAAAACAATGAGCAAAGACCAAGGTTTTGTTGGCAAAACCACTTGCCACCTACCTTACCCCCCCCCCCCCCCCCCCCCCCCCCTTCCCCCTCTCCCTCACTTCCTTTTCATTAGAAACCCACTTCTCTCCCATTCTAGAGCTCTGAAATTTCAAAACACCAAAAGAGAAAAGAAGGGAGCAAGAAGAAGGAGTTCTCAAGCTTGGAGTGGGATTCTTGGAGGAGCAAGCTCAAGACCATCACTTTCTCTCAAGCCAATTCAGGGTGGGGAATTTCTCTAAACTTTTCTTGTTCATTCTTATTGATTTTCGTGCATGCATGAATGGTTGTAGCATGAGAATGGTTGGTTTAAGAGTAGATGTTAGAAATCTAGAACTAGAACAGAAAACCTTGATCGTCATGTCATTTTCTAGAATTTTCTGAGAACAAACTACTTGGAATTTGATGATGAAACTTTCACAGATTGATCTCATACATGTCTAGATAATGCATGAATTATTTTGGAATTTTCTGATGACATTTAGTATTTTAATAAAATCTATTTTTGGGACAGAGCCGTAAGGCAGAAGCAGGATCTGTTTACTGTGATACCGGAGATGGAGGGAATTCTTATAATTAATTGGCACATGATATTATTCTGAAATATTTACCATGTTTTCTTATATGTATCTAGACTCTAGGAAAAAATCATGAAATTAATCAGATGGAGTTACATGCATGTTCAAAAATAATCTATCAACAGTAGTTAGAACTTTAACTAAAGAACAATATGATCTTTATGCATATTTGGAACAGATAGAAGTCAGTGAATACTTGGAATTTCGATATGAGTCCTTTTGCCTATTCATAATGATGTCTAGCTTCTGTAATGCAAATTTGGTGACCATTGGTTGAGAATGTGATTTATGATGAATTTTATAACATGTATTGTGCTTAATTCAGTCAGAATAGATATTTTGATAAGATGATATATTTGAGGCTCTGTAAGAGCAGTTTTTGAGAAAGTGTTCTCTTAGGAAATTGTAGTAGACATATAGATCTTTCTAACATGCCTTATTTGAGGAGGTTCCCGTGAGTAGATGATTTAATATGATTTTTGCAAGACTGGACAGAAACCAGGTTTTGAGCTGAAGGCTCTGTTTGAGTAAGACTTAGTGTATGATTCTATACACCTGAGAGTAATGTCAGTTTTATGGTGATCAAATGAAATAATTTGGATTGGTGATCAACTAGGAAGTTGTGGAGGACATCCACACCTTTTCATAGAATCTGGATTGGTAGCATTCTGATGAGCAGGTAGTGTTTTATGCTACCGATAAGGTGCAGCCAGTGTACAGAAAGTACACAGGCTGAGGCTTGTGAGGCCATTTTGAGAGATTAGATGACTAAATCTGAGGTGATGATCAACTAGAGAGTTGTAGCCTAGGTCTTTACCTTTCCAGATTGGGCTTGAACACCTAAATCTGAGTTGTATTGTGGGAGTTATGATCTTTTTAAGTTTCAGGTAGAAACACCATAGGTTGCTTAATCATGGCTTTTGACTAAGTGTTGAGAGGACCCCTCCCCTATGTACCTAAAGAGTTGATGACTCGCTGTTTCGGGACGATTGGCGTCTATTGCCGGTTTTTGTTTGACTCCCATGGTGTATTTTTGTGACTCGGGTGGTCACTAGGGTAGGGTGATGCCCTACGTCTATTGACCCTAAAATCGTGAACTTCCGCCAAGGCGTTGGACGTCCACGCTGGCCCGTCAAGTTATATGCATGTTGGTGAAGGCTAAACGCAGGCCATGGTACTGGACAAATTCCAAGCCAGGGAAAGTGGCGTGCCGGACTAGGTCGCCAGGGTCAAGGTCGATAGGCAAAGTTTTGGAGGCAATCTCATTTTACCCAAGTGTTTAAAGGGAGTCTTGGATTAGAGTGGTGTGTTAGAGGTTTGTAACTTGGATTAGTACTAGCTGACCATAGTAGGGAGTTGTATTTTTCCTGTCGTATGGATACGGACTCGGTTTGTCCGGTTTGGGTTCACGTGTCCAGTATCTCGATCTGTTTTCCAAGGATACTGTGGAAGGGACGGGGAGAGCACTCCTGTTGGGTAGGGAGATTTGACCCTTGAGTACGGTAGGTCCCTATGCGCGTGGTTTATTTTATATATTATGACATCGTGGTATATGATTTGGTGACCGGAAATCTTGTCACGGCTTTTCGAGGAGGGGTCCGTTCGCGGGTATTGAGTGGCAAATGCGATCACCACTCTGGCACTGCAGTGGCAGAACTAGACCGATCAACTGCAACCTCATAGAACACGAAAAATCTATTGAGAACAGGTTGAGTACAAGAGTAGGATGCATGACGAGGGTTCGAATCCCTAAAATATGGAGAAAGACGGCTAGATTTGGGGGTGTATGTAGTATGGGATGCATGTGTTCTCCAAAGTCTCGCTTGCATTAGAATTAGGTATGTGATTAATGCATTTAGTTGCAGGATCATGACATACAACTGCACTATAACCCGAATCCATTAAACCCTTATTTGGCACATCACTTCTCTCTTTTGCATAAAATTATGGTTGTAATTGTGGTTTAGAGTTTCGATGTTTCTTATCAGCATTGCGTTATTCGAAGTACTGACGTTCCCCACCTTGTAGGTATCCGGAGCCGATTTACAGGTACAGCAGAGCTCAAGTTGGTCCAAGCATCCAAGGGACATATGCAAGTATTATTATATTGTTGTAAATCTTGTAATCTTTATTTAGATATTGTAACACTTGTAAATGTAACACTTATATGGAATAAAAGTTTTAATTTTTCTGTACTTTTCTGTGATTGTGGCTATTTTGAAGTTCGACTCCTGGAGTAGGGTCTCAGATTTCCAATATGGGAATTTGGGGCGCTACAGTTTTGATACTGAGATTGATTTGAATAATATATTACCTATATACGATGTTTTCTTGACGCTTTTATTGATGCAAACCCACACACATACACACTTATATATCTATGTTTTACTGTTTTGAAGATTTTATGAAAAATTGCCCCTTTATGAACTTGATGAGATTTTGATTTGATTTATGAAATCCAGTATGTTAGACAAGTTGTATTTGATCATCTCAGTATTTTAATCTTTTAAATTCATGCTTTTAAAAAGTTTAAATTAAGTATCAGTTGAGAAGTGCACGAAATTTAAAGATGCTGTATGGGCTATTTTTGACATGAAGGTCGACTGTCCATTTTTTGAACTAAAATGAAGGTCGACTGTCATGTCGGTCGACTGTGACTTTTGAAGGTCGACCGACACATTGTTTTTGGCTGTTTTGTGAGTTCTTCCGTCGTTTTTCTTGAACGATTATTTCTTCGATATTATGGATTATTGATCTACTGTTTTAGATGATATTTTTGTTACAGATTACAGTAATTTACAGAGAGTTGTGTTTTGATTATAATATAATTTAAATTGTATTTCTATGACTTTATAAAGTGAAAATTATATGGTTTTTGAAGAAATTGATGTTTTATGACTTTCTATGACTTCAAAATATGATTCTCAGTTATTTAATGGATTTAATACTTTATTTCAATTCTGAAAATTTGTGAGTATATCGAATGTAATTGGTTTTGTTGATTTGAGAAGTTTTTATCGATATAAACGTTTTGATGATGAAATGAAGAGTTTTATTGAAACATTTGGTGTTGATATTCATTTTGTGAGTCTGTAGGAGTTGAGTGGTATTCTTATGAACCGGCAGATGAGATATTGTGGATTATGACCAGTTGGGTTTTGGGGTTGTTGTTGTGAAATTAAGTTCGGCATGATACACTAACTCTAGAGAGGGGAAATTTGTGTTTTAGTAATAATAACTTAAGGACAAGCACTAATGGTGATGTGATAGAACTTGGGAAACGTAAGTATATGCTCTAGGAGTCTAGTCCAACAGATGCGTTCCAAGATTGTGTGTTGTTTTGTCTCGGGAGGACATTTGGTATGTTCGCGTGTCGAGGGTCTGCAGGCCTATTCACGGAGCATACAAGTACATTCGCGTGTCGAGGGTTGGCTGGCCTATTCACGGAATGTACTAGTGCATCAGCATGTTGAGGGTCTCGCAAACCTATTCATGGGGTACACATCAGGAAGGTGATTCTTCGTGGGGGTCAAAGCTATTCTTACATGATGCTTGCGCATCGAGGGTTGTGATGCCTATATGCGAAGTATTCTGGATCTTGTTTCTATCACCGTAGTAGGATTAGTTATATAACGAGGGATCTAACCCTATAAAGTGGAGAACGATAAGAGCTTGCACCGGACCTATGTAGTGTGGAATGCATAGAATCCGACAAGTATGCATCAGAGAGTCATCATCTTGCACCTGTGTTTTCTTTACTTGGTTTTATGCATGTATGTTTTCTGTTTTTCAACACTTGACACTTAGTCTAGTTTCACTCAATGTTTTCATATTTTATTTATTGCTTTTCACCTTCCATTCGTTATTATTATTGGTATGTGTTGATCATGATTTTGTTCTTTATGTTTTATTCATTTTGTATTTCTTTTGATGTCACTCACACCGTTATGGCTGACCTCTGTAGTTTTAGGGGTTAGAGTTATCTTTAGCCTCATATTTTACAGGTAGGTATCTATAACATGAGATTTGGATGCATATGGTAGAATGATAAATTGGCTTATGTAAATTGTAAAAGAATGTGTTGTAAAAGAAAGAATTGTAATTCAAGGTGTTTAATTTTCCACTGTGCTTTGTGAAGAATTGTTGCAATAAAAGTTGAAAAGTTTATCTGTGATTTTGGTTATATTTACTATTACATTGAGGTTGATGCTGGGAATTGTGCCACGTATTCCTGAGATATTATATTGAAAATTCGGGGCGCTATACCACCCACCTCAAAGAAGATCAATTTGAGGAACAACAGTAGTAATAGAGAAAAGCTTCTTCATTCACCTTGCAAAAATCCAAGATCCAAGCCTTCACTCCAAGAAAATAAAGTTTATGTTCACAACAGGGGGAAGGGCGGCTGCCTGTTATATAGGCCGGGGGGGGGGGGGGGGGGGGGGGGGGGGGGGTTGTGTTTAGGGTTTCTACAATATTTTTATAAACTTTTGCTCAAGAAAATAACTTTACATATATAGATACTTTAAAAATCGATTAGTTAAATCAATCTAAATCAATTAGAGAAAAAAAAAATCTTTTCCCCCTAACTCATCAATCTAGCCGGCCCTGTGTGCAGCCCCCAAAATTCAAATTTTACCCCAAGTGGCAAATTTTACACAAGTCCTTTATTTTGAAATATTTGCAAACATGTCATAATTTATTCATAAAAATTCAGAAAATTTAGAATTATTATCTACTAATAATTATTAGATTTTCCAAATTAAGTTTCTGACTTTTTATTTCTCAAGAAAAATATTTGCATGTGTTTTGCACGTGCAAAAAGGTAAATTTTAGAAAATGCTTAATAAATCACAAAAAAAAACATCACAAATCATTTATAAATTATATAAATATATTTAAAATTTCTATGATGTTACAGTAGCTGCTACCTGTTGGGTAAACATGAACTTCATTCCTCTTTAGTTGGTTGATTGTTTTGTTTGATATCTAGAATATATGTTTTATTCAGAAGCCCTATGTACGAATTAGGGCGAGGTTCTTGACCTAGCACCGTAGTTTGTGGATTAATCAAGCGGAAAGCATCAATAACGACTTTCCCTTTAACACTGAATAAGATCAACCACAGCAGCAACTGCTCTAGAATTCAAAGCTTCAAAAACTCTGCAAATTGTAAACATGAATACATACGTTATTCAACAATAAATACGTGACCCAAATTGGTCTCAAACCTGACAGAGTCGGCCTGAAAAAAAAAGCGAATATATGTTCCAAACCAGTCTAAGAAAAAATCAAGTTTCCTGAATCCTGCCCAACCCAAGTTTGAAAAACTGAAACATGAACCATAGGCCACAGCCGTTTTTATTAAGATAACCATCCAGCAATTTGTTTCATATACGAAGAAAGCAAGAAACAAACTTTCTCCTTTCGGAAAGAACAAAAAGAATTAAAACAACACATTTAATAGTTTAGAAAATGAAAGGGAAAAGAAAAAAGAAAGAATGAACTATTGAATTTTAGTATAGACTCGCTCAACCTGCCCAAGACCACCGATAGAACAAAACCTAGCGCGAACCTGAAACCCAAACATGCTAGTTAGAAACATTAAGTAACACATGAGAAGTTTTTGGTCGGGTAGAAATATGCTTAAATACCCACGCAACCCACCTAACCCAACCTATGCATACCCCTAGACAGCCACATCGTAAACATAATAGAGGCAGATCAGAATCTGAATGAGTTTTAACCAAGCAAACAATCTCAGTTAAAAGATTAAATGCTAAATTTAAAAAAACCACACTAAGTTTTGGATCAGTTTAAAAAAACCGTACTAAATTTTTTTTATTTATAAGAAGGAAACAAAATTTCAAAAATTTCCACTGGGTTGGTTAGGGTTAGGATTAGAGTTAGTTCGGGGGGTTTATTTATACATCTGTTTAGTTAAGTGATGTTTTTTTTTTTAGAACATGAATTTCATAAAACAGAAAATGCTAACAATATTAGTGAAGAATTACAAATATAGGAAATGAAAGAACAAACCATACAGTACAACACAGAGTCGAGATTTTAATATCTCTGTCCTTAAAGCAAAATTCCCCGCGTAGTGTGGCGGTGGTTGACGAATTGCCTCCCAGGATACAACTGTATTACCTTTTCCTGAAGAGCAGCACCCTAACTTCAAAGATCTTAGCGAACCGGAGCTGTGTTGTATTCTCAAACTGTGACTCAGAGGAAGAAGAAGAAGAAGATTCAGAATGGTTTTGAAATTCTGTGTACTGGCAGACAAAAGTTGCTGATTTTATAGGAGAATGAGAGCAACTGAAGGGTCCATTACTCTGTAACAGTAGAGTAGTCATTACTCTGTAACAGTAGAGTAATGGTTCAAAAACATAATTGATGAGCCATTACTATGCTGTTACAGAGTAATGGTACCAGCAGTTACAGAATTTGAAAAGCCTCAACAGTAATTGAGAAAAAATATGGAGCGGGGCAAAACCAAACCAAACCAAGGCGAAGCCGCGGCCGGGGCTGAGGCCAGAGCGGAGCCGGGGAGGGCTCGCACGCGTGTGCGTGTGTTTGTTATTTTGGCTAGGTCCTCTTCCCACTACACGTTAGTGGTAACCTAAGGGCTACGCCCTTTAGTCCATTAACTTAGCTTATATACTGGAGAAAATCTTTCCCATCTTCCGATGTAGGATTATTCATTACAACTGTCCAAGTTAATACATTTCGAGTACCCAACAATGGACATACATTTCTTATTTATACGGAAACCGTTTTTGGCAAGTGAGTACATTACGGAATAGTACTCGACTAGAGGAACATGATCCAATCAATTTTCGATGCCGCCAGTGGCCGGAGCCCATCGGAATCCGGCCCGAAAAATATCTAAAATTTTTTTCCAACAATCCCCCACATGAATGGAAATGACCAGATCATGTAATCCAGACACGACAGAAAGACACATGACAGAAAAAGACTCTGAGAATACATTCGGAAAATCACTACATCAGGAATGGTAGTAATTTTTCAACTTTGAACTACCATTAGTGAGTAGCCATCAGATTCACTTGACAAAGTAGTGAACATGATGTCTTGAACTACCTGGGCTTTGATGTGAACCTAGACAATAACTATCACACAGTTTCATCTCTTTACAGAACTAGGTTCTCTTGTTGTGTTTATTTTGGCCTTGAACAACCCTGATTAATCGTGAGTGAACTTGAAGAATGTAGCCTCTCTTCATTCTCCTAAAAACGGCCCTATTTCACACTCACAAGGTGATTGCCCATAAAGAGTATCCTGCCATACCCCACTTTTATTTCAAAACTATGGAAATCATTAAAAGCCAAATTTATTTCAACGCTTATCCATTTGCATCCTAGAGCTTTACATCCAGAAGGCAAATCGACCAGCTCCCATGTATGATTTTGCATAATAGAGTCTATTTCACTTTTTATTGCTTCCTTCCACATAGGAGCATCAAGCATAAACATGGCTTTCTTGAATGTTCTAGGCTCATTCTCTAATAGAAAAGCCGTTACAAAGTCAGGACCAAATGACTTTGATGTTCTAGCCCGTTTACTACGTCTAGGCTCATCATTATCATGTTCTGGTTCATCAACCGAAGTGCTTGCATTCTCTTGTTCACGTGTACGTTTGGGATACGTAGTATCCTTGCATGGAAACACGTGTTCAAAGAAGGAAACATTCCTTGATTCCATTATTGTATTTACATGGATATCAGGTATATCCGATTTATATACCAAGAACCGATATGCACTACTGTTGTGTGTATAGCCTATGAATATGCAATCAATAGTCTTAGGTCTTATTGTGACCTATTTTGGATTAGGTACTGCCACTTTTGCTAGACACCCCTACACTTTGAGGTATTTATACGAAGGTACGTTATCTTTCCACAGTTCGTATGGTGTCTTGCCAGTTTTCTTGTGAGGTATTTTATTGAAAATGTAGTTGGCAGTCAGCAATGCTTCCCCCCACATGTTTTAGGGTAACCCAGAATTCAGCAACAAGGCATTCATCATCTCCTTTAGAGTTCGGCTCTTGTGCTCGGTAGTACTGTTTGATTCAGGTGAGTAAGGAACAGTTGTCTGATGAACTATTCCATGTTCAGAGCAGAACATATTAAATGGTGCATCATATTATCTTCCTTTATCACTCCTAACGATTTTAATCGTTTTGCCAAGTTGATTCTCAACCTCAAGCTTATATTCTTTGAATTTATCCAAAGCCTCATTTTTGCTATGTAACAAATATTCATAACAGAATTTTGTGCAATCGTCTATAAATGTCACAAAGTACTTTTTCCCACCTCTGGTCTGCACGTATTTTATATCACACAGATCCGTGTGAATTAGATCTAGAGTTTCTGTGTTTCTTTCTACAGAACGGGATGGAGTTTTAGTGAGTTTGGCCTCTGTGTAAACTTCACATTTTTCGCTGTTTCTACCTTAAATTTTGGTAGCAAATTCATGTTAATTAATCTATGCATAGAATTGAAATTAACATGGCCTAGTCTTTCATGCTAAACAGAAGAAGACTCAACAACATAAGCAACAGGAGTAATTTCATTAACTTTGGGAACAACAGGAACAATAGTTTTAGGGATGACTGTCATTACGTTAAATTTGAACAGCCCATCCTTTACATATCCTTTACCCAAGTACATCCGATTCTTAGAAAATACAAAATTATCAGAAGTAAGAACAATCTTAAATCCATTCTTGCTTAGCAAAGATCCTGATACCAAGTTCTTTCTAATATCTGGAACATGCAACACATTTGTGAGTTTTAGTTCCTTGCCCGAAGTCATCTTTAGTACTATCTTCTCTGTTCCTGCAATTTTAGAGGTGGAAGAATTACCTATGAACATTTGTTCATCCTTATTGCACTTCTGGTATGAAGTGAACATCTCCTTGTCCGAGCAGATGTGCTTAGTGGCCTCAGTGTCGTACCACCACTCTTGAGGATTTCTCCCCATAAGATTCACCTCTGATACAACAGCACAGAGGTCTAGGTCAGAGAGACCGGTGGACAAGTTCTCAGCTATGTGTGCATGAGATCTTTTTGCCTGTCCAGTTCCAGCACGGTTGTTGTCCTTACTGCGACATTCGGAAATTCTGTGGCCCAGCTTACCACACTTATGGTATTTTCCAGCAAATCTCTTTGCTGTCAGTTTTTTTTTGGAGGCCCATGGCAAGAACTTTCTCTTTTTACCTTTCTGTTCATGCTCCACCATATTTGCCTTTTCTATGGACTGATTTCCATAGGACCTGTCAGCCTTGCGATTCTCCTCTTCGATTTTGCAACCTGACAATGAGGTCTTCAAGAGACATCTCCTTTCACTTGTGCTTGAGGTAGTTCTTGAAGTCTTTCCATCCAGGTGGAAGCTTCTCAATAAACGCTGCAACCTGGAATGGTTCGCACAACGTCATGTTCTCTGCAGTGATTTCATGCATTATCACCTGCAGTTCCTGGATTTGACTCACAACTGTCTTGGAGTCAACCATCTTGTATTCCAGGAATTTTCCCACTACAAACTTGTTAGAGCCGGCGTCTTCTGTTTTGTACTTCTTCTCCAAGGACCCCCCCACAGAAGTTTGGAAGTCTTGAAGACACAGTAGACGTTGTACAGTAGGTCTACCAAGTCGTTCAGGATGTAATTTCTGCAGAGATAATCACCCTGAGTCCATGCATCAACTACCGCAATCGAGTGTGCATTCATGGGTGCCAGCATAGGGGCAGATTCAGTGAGAAACCCGTCCAGCTTAAAGGTGGTCAGGAAGAACTGCATCTTTCCTTGCCACTTCTTGAATCCATTTCGATTAAACTTACAGGTACTGCCACATGTGTGGGCAGAACGACCGTCTGTGCCGTAATCGATTATGTAGTCACAGTTTGGGTCACTTGTGTTTGTTCATTGATAAGTCCACTGACATTATCGTTCTGTATGTTTTCCATGTTCTGAAACAGTTGAAACAGAATTGTTAGTTGTTTTGTTTTTCCGAAATGATAACAGTACCTGTAAAGAATCTTCACAAAAGCTGTTAGAATAGAGGAAAAATTTTGCTTTAAGATTGTTAGAACATAAATTTTATAAAACAGAAAATGCTAACAATATTTGTGAAGAATGACAAATACATGAAATGAAAGAACAAACTATACAGTACAATACAGAGTTGAGATTTTAATATCTCTGTCCTTAAAGCAAAATTCGCCCCGTAGTGTGACGGTGGTTGACGAATTGCCTTCCAGGATACAACTGTATTACCTTTCCCTGAAGAGCAGCACCCTAACTTCAGAGATCTCAGCGAACCGGAGCTGTGTTGTATTCTCAGACTGTGACTCAGAGGAAGAAGAAGAAGAAGATTCAGAATGGTTATGAAATTCTGTGTACTGGCAGACAAAAGTTGCTGGTTTTATAGGAGAATGAGAGCAACTGAAGGGTCCATTACTCTGTAACAGCAGGTACCAGTAGTTACAGAATTTGAAAAGCCTCAACAGTAACTGGGGAAAAATATGGAGCGGGGCAAAAAAAAGTATAAGCCAGGCCAAGTCAAGCCGCGTGTGTTTGTTATTTTGGCTAGGTCCTCTCCCCACTACACGTTAGTGGTAACCCCAGGGCTACACCCTTTAGTCCATTTCTTTAGCTTATATACTAGGAAAAATCTTTTCCATCTTCCGATGTGGGATTATTCATTCCAACTGTCCAAGTTAGTACATTTCGAGTACCCAACTTTGAACCTACATTTCTCATTCATACGGAAACTGTTTTTGGTAAGTGAATACATTACGGAATAGTACTCGATGAGAGGAACATGATCCAATCAATTTTTGGCGCCGCCGGTGGCCGGAGCCCACCGGAATCCGGCCCGAAAAATATGCAAAAACTTTTTCCAATATTTTTAAACACAAATGAAAGATGAATGTGTTTTTTTTAAATACAAATGAAAGATGAATGTGTTTTTTTTAAACACAAATGAAAGATGAAAGTGATTTTTTTAAACCCTACCATAACCCTAACTAACCCAGTGGAGTTTTTGAAATTTTGTGTCCTTTAAGAAAAGAAAATTTTTTAGTGTGGTTTTTTTAAATTTAGCCCAGATTAAACATTATCTATAAAACCAGTGACAAACATTATTCCTTGTGTAATTTGGTGGTCCATGTGTAATCAAATAATCGAAACATGTCTAGCATCTGTGGAAAACTTTCCTACAGGCATGAAAGACTGAGAAGATCTTCTAAATATTGAATACTAAGGGACCTGACTTATAGCTTTTAAATGCTTAAATTAATAGGAGTATAGGACCATTCTTTTCTGGAGAAAATTTCAAAAATTGGACTCAGAGCATTAAATTAATAATCTCAACACTCAATAGGCAAACCGTTGAAGTTAAGTATGATGGAAATACCTGCTGAGTATTAATATCCACACCAGAGAGGCAGCTAGGGATGGCATTTGGGTCCATCGGGCTGGGTCGGGTTCCGACTTTAAACCTGGGGGGTTTGAAATTGTCAAACCCGATTTGGATCGGGCCGGATCGCGGGTTAGCCCGGTTTAATCTGGGTTCTGTTTTTTTAAATAACAAAAATTAAAAAAATACAATAAGTATAATTGTATAAGAGTTAAACAAAATGGTATATATTATTAATTTTAACTTCTATGAATTTTTTACAACTTTTTACATACAAATATAAGTAATAGAAACCCCAAAAGAACATACAATATTTCTTGAATTACATGTTTGAAGGGATACTCAGAATTTACAGTTCGCGGGGGGGGGGGGGGGGGGGGGGGGGGGGGGGGGGGGGGTTATAAATAATTGTGTAAAATAAAGATATAAAGTTAGAGAAAGCAAACAGAATAAGTACGCAGGACAGAACGGTATAATGTGGTTCAAACCTCAGATCTGCGTCCACACCACCTACTTGTAGCAATTCTCCGCCACAAGCGCCCCACTATACTTTGGGACCCCATACAGTGATTCTCAGAATTCAGACCGAGAGTTATATTACACCCGCAGGGCTTCTACAAACAAGCCCAGCAAAACTCACCGAAGTGAAAAAAAAGAAAAAAACTCTCAAGATCTATAACGATATCGAGTAAAGAAAATAATGAACGCTCTCACACTCGGATCATTGATTGAATGATTAGTTCATAAGAATTATAATTGCGAGGGATGAAGAATACTCAATGAATTCGCCTCTAATTATAGAGCGAGGAAATATATCTTTCCAAAATCGAAAGATATTTTCGAAATAGTCAAAACTGCACGCGGACGGTCGACCGCTTTGTTGAGCAGTCGACCATTCATCTTTTAACTCGAAAGTCGAGCGATGACCGGTCGACTGACTCATATTTTCCACTATGATGA